>JAWWEM010000010.1:6910461-6922207 GCA_035582935.1 Ormyrus thymus
CAGCTGCCTACTGCGGATAGAGTCGCGGCGTCATTGACCTATGGCGAAACCGCCGACCCTCATCGTCCTGCAGGAGCTGCTGCAGGGCCACCGCAGCGCGTCGGCGCGCGTCCGCGACATGGGGGCGCAGGGTAAACTTAATTAACTCATTCGCAATTAAGCGTGACCCGATACGTGAATTATAGGCCGGCGCCCCGGCATAATCAGCCCTCCGCAACGACTGCGCACTTGCGGTTTCGCCTTTCTGTTGACTTATATTAGTATCTTCGCCGCCTCGATCGCGAGCGAGCGTCCGCCTGCAGCTTATATCCGCTGGATTCCGATCTAATAATTTCTCCGCTTGATTTGCGCTAAAGTCGATGTATCTCTTGTCCTGGATTCGTCAGTCTCGCTTCGATCGCATTTCATTGCGAGGGAATGAAGTAGCGGGAAGCGAGGATTTTCCGTCTTTATTACATTCTTAGCGACGAGAGCAGTGTGCTGCGACTGCAAGACACGCGATTATTGTATAACTGATTTTAAAAGCATGATTTTTGTTTAAATCTATAGATCTATAAATCTAAAAAATTCAAATAAATATATTTATTTCAAGGCAAATTCTTTAATATCTTTTTTTAACGTTTCACATCGCGATTCCAGTCTAAAAATATCGCAAATGTTATGGCAGCTAAAAAATTTGAAATTTCAATACTGTAATTCTAGCCAAGCAAAATATTTATTCGACTGAATTGAAATTGAATAAAAGTAACATATTTTACAAAATAAAATGGACAGGCAATTTGAACCATCGAACAAATTCACTTTATTAATTTTTTTATTAAATATAGTGTTATTTTAAATAGAAGTTTATTTTATTCTCGCATATATTTAAAAAAAGAATGTATGCAGTTTATACCGTCAATAAAAAATGGTCTATATAAAGCATAAATTTATCTTTATAACGCCATAAAGTGAAATCTGAGCGTTTTAATAAATATACGAAATAAATTTATTCCTTTTATCACGCCCATCAAATAAATCAAATTCAGAGTCGCGCCCGAACCTCTAGCGGTCGACACGCGCACTTTGTGTAGAAAATAAGACAGGCTCCGGCTCGGGATTTCGCGCGGTCGATTCTCGGTACATCTTAATGAGCGCGCATTTCGGAATCCCATTTTCCGGGCGAGAATGCGCCGATGATGGGAATCGAATGGCTGCCGGAGGAGAAATTATACAAGCTCGACGGCGGCTGCAGCGTCGCGAAGAAATTAGTTCCGATATCCAGCGGCCCCGGCCGAGATGGAATCGGTAAATGATCTCGGGCTTCTAGATTAATTAAATCGCGCTCGAAATTTCATTTCATTATCTTAATTGAACGGTGACCCGCCGCTCTAAAAGTGGCCGTCCCCGCTTGAAAGACCTTAAATCGGATGTGCTTATTGAAGAGGTATGATTTCGGATAATTAATTAACTGGCAAGCCGAGCTCGGGGCCGAGCTTGTATTTGCGCTTCAATTAGCGGACTGTTCGCCCAGTGACAAATGCCCGCGACGACCCTCTAATTCTTCGAAGAATTTACACAATAAAACGACGTAATGATTCGAGGCGAGGCTCAGCCAACATTGAATACGGTTGCGCAAAAGGAACAATAAAACTTTGAACAATGACCTGAAGAATTACTGTGGGTATTCAGTTAATGCTAAAGTTAATACAATGTTTCGCCATTAGATAGTGCACTTAATTACATTCTTGGAATTGGAACGAGATATTCTTGTGTTTTTAATGCTAATTTTCAATTGTTCAAATTTTTCATACATACTGAATTAAAGGCATTTACGAAATTATTAAAAATTGATTTTCATTACTCTACAACCATGTCCGTAGGTAGCATACATTGCATGTAAATTATAAATGGAGCTTTCGAAAGCTTTAATTACGGTGCAATATTCAAACAGATAATTAGTACATGAATCGTTCCGTTACAGTTAATTATAAACAACATCATGAATAAGTCGAACGTCCTTCAAGTTAGCAGGGCAACTTCAAAAAATTAAAAATATTATTGATGGATAAGTTATAAGTCGAGCTTGTTTCAAACAACAGAGCAACAAAACTGAAGAACTGAAGGCGAAGAAAAACATTTTGACGAGTCCTTAACAAGCAAATAGTAAAGAGAGACTTGTTCGCTGCACGTCTCTCCGCAGAGGACTGCTCAGTGAGCTATTGAGAAGAATGTCGTCCAAATGCCGAATAAACGACCCTTAGAGTCAAATACGCAGAACGCGAAAGAGAGAGACAGGGAGATCGAGCGAGCGACGGAGATTATGGAAGAGCGAAGGGCCCTCCAACGATTCTCCATGGAATATTGCAAATTCCCGTCTTTCTCGCGAGCGCCGAGCGACTAGAGTGACTTAGCTTTCCTATTCCCGCGGCTAAAATCTTCTCGTAACTCGGAATCCGCGAAATCTCGGTCGAATGATATCAAATGGCATGCTTACGCGCGCATAAGCTTGACGATTTTTCTTACGGCGGATTTAAACATACGAAGGGCGAATGGAATATTTCAAATAATATAGATACAGACGTTTTATGCTCCGCCTTTATTTTCAGGTAGCCGAGATAGAATGGTAGATTTATTTTCGAGAACGTTACAGCTTGCTTTAGCGGCACTGGCAACGAGAGTCGGGATCCATTGAATTTAGAACTGCGAATTTTAAACGGCTTATTCCATTTTATATTTTTTAATAAGCGCGCGAGAAAGTTTCAGTTATTGAATTTCGATTGAAGCAAGTATTACAAACATTCATTTTACTGCGTATCCTAGTCCAAGTAACCAAATGTCAGCTTTTGAATTTCAATTGCGCTCGAATTTTTTCCATAATCGCATTTGTGAATTTCCAATCTAATTTTCCGATACATTTTTTCCTCTTTTTTCGAAACATTCTTTCAAAATTCATAAGGCATTTGTAAATCTTTAACCCCGGGTAAAATAAAGATTGAAATAATTTTAAATAATTTTACATAATTAAAGTCCACCGATCAAGTAATTAGAGTCCCAAAACATACTTCCTATCGAGATTCTCTCGGATTCGTATATAGAAAAGCATTATTTGAGCTTTCCGAGCGCGTCGCCCGAAGTAACGAAGGTCGCAACGAGCCGAGTCCAGCCGGCGTCCAGGCGATGGAGACCGGGAAGAATGATTTCGCAGCGCGCGGTTCCTTAAACCACTGCAGCTCGGCCACGGGAGCGACGAGAAAACAAAAGATCGCCGACTCGCCGTCCGGAGCTTTGTCACGTTCCGGACGCCTCTGATCTCCGCGGGCGTATCGGTCTTCCCTTAGATTTATATACGTCTACCTCGGCTTGCGCTCCGCGTCATCTCTCTTCCGGCGCGAGGAATGAAGTTTCTGCGCTCGGCAAGCGGCGCTGGCCAGATCTCGTATTTATGGCCCCCCTGCCGGAGCTTTTATTGCTCGGCCGTTTATTGCGAGCCGCGCCGCACATGGAAATTTAGGCCGCTCATTTGCAAATACAAACTTTCGAATTTCCCGGGCAGTATTCGAGGCCGGCAGTAGAAAACTAATCTTCTCCAGGTGATGCGCCAGCCGGTCTTTGAAGTCGTCTCTCTTTGTGGACGGGGAAAGCTTGAATTCCGAGAGCTTTGGATTCGCGCGAACATTTCCAGCTGCCGCGCGGCGTCGCGTCGCGTGTCTAGAGTTTCTCCGGCTTCTATACCTCCGGGATGCGCGGGATACTCTGCAGGGGGAGGGGGGGGGGAGGAGTGCAGTAGCCGAGACTTGCTCCCGAGGTTATGTGCAAGTTATACGGAAGATCCGTTTTTCTCCGAATTCGAAAGGAAGATTCTTTTGCCGCGCGCTGAAAGAAGTCGAGCTGAAGTAATGCTGAAAGGAGAAGATGTTTTACTTGGAAAAATTCGCTTTCAGATTTTTGCGATACTTAGGATTTTGAAAAACTGGAAAACTCCTGAAAAGATGTTTCAGAACGTCGCGCTCTGCAAATACTTCATGCCGTAGAGTATATTTGACAAGCTATAAGATATTTTGCTCAAACAACCTTTTGTGCGTCGACGGAAAAGAGAGACTTTTACTCCGGATAATATTTAAGATGTTTCATTGTCTGAAAAAATCTGCAGAAATACCAAGCTTGTTTTCCGAATAAAGGCTGCAGCGATAAGCCGAAAAGAGCATTAGTAAAAAGACAAGGACGACGACGTCCCTTCAGAAAATATACAGCGCCTCAATCGAGGCATGTCCGCCCGGAGGCTTCCATTCCACTCGCTGGTATCCTGGTATGTTGTCCTCATTGCCCGGCGGCAGTGCCGTCGCCGTCCTCTTGCTCGATTTCACTCTCGGCTCGGTGCGCGCGCGGCGGCGGCGGCGGCGCGGCCCCGCTCCTGGCTCGTAATTGCAAAACGAATCCCGGCGGTCGGAGTCGGGCGATAAGGTGAGCCTGGAGGATCGCCAGATTCGAATTTTTCGCGGCAGCTCTCGCGTCAGTCCGTCGTGCAGGAAACGATTTAAAGGGGCTACGCGTTGAGCGGCGGAAATTCGCGGTCGTAGACGTCCTGGCGAGTCGCCCGCCGAAAGGAAAGTCGCTGCTGCTGCCATTTTCCTCTTCCGCCCTCGGCTGCCCCCCCTCCCCCCTTCTTCCTCCTCTTTAGCCTTTGCTCTCCCTCTTTCCGCTCTTATCCCCCGCGATCCTCTTTCTCGCCTCGCGCGAATAAACTGCTATTGGACTACTTCGGGGAGGGCTCTTTCCCGGAGAAACTCGAAACTTCCCGGACGGGGGAGCGGAGAAGAGAGAGAAAATGAAATCTCTCCAGCGCCGCGAGCTGTTGAGGAGGACGACGAGGCGACGCTTGATTTCGTTTATTTAAAACAAATTCCTCGGTGAATGCCGTGATTCCGAACCGTTCGAGAGGATCCCGAGGAGGAAGTACTTTTCCCCAAGCTCCCCTTCCTGTCTATTCGTGAGCGCTCAATCGAGGCGAGCGCGCGATTAGGATTTTATTAAAAATATTTTTGTGCGCTTTGCTTTCTAAGAGGTTTAACAGCGACGGTACTGTGGATCCTTTTACAGTTTTTAGAGGGGTAAATTCTCGGCAACTTTTTTCCTCGATTTCGTTTCGCAATTATGTTGAAAATTTCGATTTTTAAAGGAGATCTTATGATCTCTGCTACTTTAGCTTCTGCGGTTAAATTACGGCGACTTATATTTCCAGCTAGATTTACAGATATCCAATTTACATTTGCATGTTATCGAATATCTTACCATTCAGAGGATTACTGGTAGAAATTTGTGCGAAATACGATTTCCCTGCGCGAAAAATCTTATTTATTGAGGCAGAAAACCTTCTCCTTAATTAATCTGAAACTTCCCTAAGCTCCTCGTCTTAGTAATCGTTTTTCAGCGAATCTCTGCATCTTGATTAAATTAACTATTCGCACAAAGAGCCCTGATTGTAACGGGTACTACAAGGGCTCTTACAAGCAAGTTTCTTTGAGCGCGACGCCTGATCCCGGACGCACTTAGATCTTTTCGAGCTTTCGCGCACAAGTCGAGTCCTTTGCGCACCGATCTCGAGCGAATTATGCGTTTACCTGCCCTCAAAGCAACAATGTTTAGAGCTTTCCCAGACCCGGACGTCATTAAATGCGGCTTATAGGCTCGCTGCGCTCTGGAGTATTGCTGAAAAGTTTTTGCCTTTGGAAAAATTCTGCCATTGGTAAAGCGAACGGGGACTGCAGAGTTTGCGGAGAATAACGAGCTTCGTGCGCAGGGTAGAATAAAAATCGTTAATTTCGTCAATCATTTCAGTAATTATCGCCTCGGGATCTTAAAGTGTAATCAGAATCCGAATTTCCTTCACGCATTACCGCACACTATACGAAATACGAGGAAATTTCAAGAAGAAACTCGAAAATAGTCGCGAGTGCGTGGCAGTCCGACGCTGAAACAGCGGTGCGGGGAGAGAGAACGAAAATTCGCGCTCTCGGTTCATTTTGTCAAAGAAGCGGAGTAACTCTCGAAAAGGGGGAAAATAATAATATCTCAACCCACTTACATTCCTGGGCATTGAAATAGGCCGGCGGGAGGCGTGGGAGGGGGGGGGGGCGAAGCGGCGACGCATGTACATCGCGTAAAGTGCTCGGTAAATTCAATTTCCCGCGGTGTCAAGTCGAGAAATATTCTTACCACGCAATGGATACTAAAATGTCCAATGCACTTTGCACAAAGTGCGGCGAACCGAGAGACGACACTCTCTACTGCCGATGTATCGCTTCCGCGAAATTTAAAGCGGCGAAGGTCCGCGGCACATCCCCCTCCCCCCACCCCCCTCCGAGGGATTATTGCCAGCGGACGATAAATAAAATTTTCAGAGAACACTTTGTTGAATGAGCGCGAGCATTCGACTTTTCGTAAATTATACTTCCCCGGCGCCGTTTTATCACCGCGGCCGTATTAATCGTAATTTCGCGACGCGAACGTTTATTGCCCGGCCGCCGCCGGATGTAAATCAATTTTTGCTAATGCGACGAAATAAACGTCGCGGCGGAAAATGTTTAAGCGATTTACAACTCGGCATGTTTTCCGAGGACCTGTACAAAGTGCCCCGCGGAACTCGGCGAATGGGCAACTAAATTTCGCTCGATCAATATTTAGGCCATTACTTTTTCGGCGAGACTGAACTCTAAATCCCAAGTTGGAGCGCCGGTAAAACTTCTCCCCCCGGCTCCTCGCTTTTTACGCGCAGTTATATTTCAGAGAGCACTCGGTTATCCCTCAATTACTTGCCCGTTAATTCGAGGATTGAAACTACACACAAAGCACTTTGTAGACCCGAGGCTCTTATCAAACGGAACTTTTTTAACGAAACCCCATCCTTTCTTTTTGCTCTCGGGCGCGTTAGAATTTCGCAGGGGCGAATCTCGGGCTTAAAAATTTCAAATTGGCTAAACCGCCGAGAGAATCCTCGCGAGCTTGAAATTGGGTCGAAGAAGTTGAGCAAAGTTTTCATAATTCCTGCGCGCCTCTCCTCGACGGGCAAAATCGTATGCCACAATGGAGCCGAGACTCTTTTCCTCGTGGCTGGAAAAAGCAAAGCAAGAGACCTCCCACTTTTCTATATAGCTTGGAAACGAGCGAAAGAAAGAGGGGAGGGAGGGCTTTAAAGTCTCCCGCATCCATCCGCCGTCGAGGGAAAAATCGCTTATAATGCACTTGGCAGCTATTCCACCTTTTGCTATTTTCTCACTCTTGCTTTCGTCTGTGCACGCG
Organism: Ormyrus thymus; assembly: GCA_035582935.1. NCBI lineage: Eukaryota > Metazoa > Arthropoda > Insecta > Hymenoptera > Ormyridae > Ormyrus > Ormyrus thymus. Next base: position 6,917,740 of record JAWWEM010000010.1, read on the forward strand.
CGACTAGCGGGAGAGGCGAAACTTTGGGCTTGGCCGCCTCGTTCCGCGTTATTAACTTGGCCTAAGTCACCAGTCATCGTCTCTGTCTCGCTCGAGCTTTGTCGTACGCTTTACTGCGCGAGCGACCTAATTTTTTTTTTTTCGCCGACGGAGCGGGAAACGGCAGATTGCACCGGTACAAATATTTACTGAAAATGATAATTTTATTGTACTATAAAGGAGCTCTGATGTATCGCCCTGATTAAAGTGCATTATTCTAGGGAAAAAAGTTCGTTCTTTAATGAAATTCCTAAATATGATTTCAAGCTAAATGTAGGTGCTTAGCAAGCGTTGCTAATTACTTGTTTAGATTATTCTATTTTCAAAGCATTAAAGTAAGTAATAGCAAAGAGCATAAGACATAAACGAAATGGTAAGGGTAGAGTTATCAAAGTAAGAGAGGGTGTGAAGGTCGAAGGGAACAGTAAGGACGTTAAGAACATACCAATATTATAAGAGGGGTACGGGAAATTCGGCGACCCCTGGAAACTTTGGTCGGCAGTTAGCAGTTATTAGGGTCGATAAGAGTGCCCAGATACAAATGTATATAGTTGTCGAATTTATTGACCGAAACTCCTAGTCGTCGGAATTCGATAAATAAACTTTTTATCGCGAGAATAAAAATTAATTTCGTGAATTCTGCCATTGATACTGATTCGTAGAGTAAGATTCACATAATTATTGACCTAGATTTTAAACTAAAGCTACGCGCTGCGAGGAATGTGTGTTGCACAAATGCATCATGTCCCCCGGCATTGTTGCCAAAAAGAAAATACGATCATGACGTGGTGGATTGAGAGTTTGCCAAAATCTCGAAACGAATGATTTATCGTTTCAGCAATCTTTAACCCCTTTCGCGTACCGTCCACAGTGCCCTAAAACCGAATATTCTTTCTGTTCCAGGTGAGTCACCGACGCAATGCTCGGCTAGAGCCCCCGAGATTCCGCGAGCCTGCCGGCAGCCTTTAACGCACTAAGACTCGCGCGCGAGGCAGGTAAGCCGTAAAACCGTGGCACAAACTAACCGTGCATATCGGAGATCAGAATCCGTGGAGTAGCTGGAAACACCAGTCGCGCGAGTGCGATTCGGCAAAGCAGCAGGGCGCAGCCTTAATCTTCCGGATGTTCAGCCGATCCATACAGGCGAATCCGTCTGGCTGAGCGGAGGGAGAGAGAGAGAGAGAGAGAGAGAGAGGAGCGCACACAGAGAGGAGCCGTACGGTCGCAGCTCGTTTCTCCCCGTTTGTATGCCATAATCTGCAGGTCTCTCTGGTCTCGTGCGGCGGCTCCCCTTTGAGTGGCTGAAATCTGTTTACCGCAGCTGCGGAGAGGGAGTCCAGGTCGGCGCATTGCCAGCGAAATTCCCGGCCCTCCGACAAAGACGTATTATGCGCCCTTATTTTTGCGCGTTAACGCTATCAAGTGAGCGTTCGCGCGAACTGTATCAAACGCGGCATTACGCCTGCTTTGCCTCTCGGCTTCAAAGCCGACGGCGAGCCTCTCACTCTCTCTCTCTCTCTCTCTCTCTCTCTCTCGCGCGCGGTCCGCGCTTTACATGCGATGTAACGCCGCTCAATGGGATTTCCCTCTTTATAGAGATTATGAGGTTGCGAGGGATATTGTATTATATTGGATCGAGTGGATAGTCGCGGATACACAACGCGCCGAGCTGGATAAGGTTGCGCGCTCTTCCTTTTTATCGAGATCGTATTAACAGCGAGCTTTGATTTTCTCACGAAAATTCATCTTTCGTTATTCGGCGCGCAGGCTCATTTTTCAGCTGGGGCGCGCTGTTTAGAAGAGTTTTTCCATCTGCTTTTTTAATGTGCGCGTGCTTTCTTTTCCTGGTGTTTTCTCTTATCTCGCAAATTATAAATTGTGGATTTTTATAATGCGAAGCTCGTGTTACTCCTAATGGAATTACTGCAAGTTAATAACAATTCAGCTTTGGTTTTTATGTCGAAGCAAAACGTGAAAAACATTACACTTTTATTTCAGAACAAAGAGGAAAATTGTCATTGTAAAAATCAGTAGCATGCAAGTAGTTTTTTCAAACTCAAGCACTATTCTTCTAATAGCACAACTCGCGCTTAAGAAAGCCAAGCAACTCCAATTACAAACGCCCAATTGGCTTACGCCGTATTCACGCAACACTTGGCGCAGAAAAATCGCGCGCACGGAGCCTGTCACAATATCTCCTCCACCTATCGTCGCAGCTTTTCAGCGTCGCTTTAGCGAGCTTTCGCGCATCCAGTCGGCGCATTACACTGTGTACATAAAGCCGAGGAAAGTTTCCGATGCACGTACGCGCGTACGCACAAAGTAAGAGACACAATGAACTGGTGAGCCGCGCGCCGCTGCGTCGACGGCCCTTCCTTTCACAGACGCCAGCGATTCATAATTCTCCATGGAGCTTTTACAGGCCGGGGCGCACGCTTTTTCTCTCTCCCTCTCTTTTTTTTTTTTTGTTCGATAATCTCGCTGCGCGCGCTTTTTTTTTTCGTCCCGTCGCCGCCGAGTGATGGAAGTGCGACGCTTGTTGGTGCTCGCATAGAAAAATGCGGAGTTTCGCGGCTGAACGATCGAATCTCGACATTTTTGCGTCCTCCACGAGTGGAGGGATGAAATGAAAATAAATAGCGAAGCGGCGACAGGGAGAGAGAGAGCTTTTTATTTATTTATTTGCGCTCTACGTAGCTCGGGTTTCGCTCTGAGACATCGAATCTTTGGCGAATGATAATGGCGATATTTTCATTTATTATCGCGAGAGTTTCTTTTTCAGCAGTTTTTTCTACTTTGCTGTGACGAAGTTGTTATACGAGCTGAATGCTAAATGAATTTTTACTTTAGTTTCTACTAAATATATGAAAGCCTTTCAGGTCTTGTTTTAGATTTTTTAAAATTTTTTTTAATAAAATCCTTTCCATTTTTTCAAATGGTTTCATAAAATATTTATTTGTAAATTGCTTGTGTTAAAACTATGTATAATTTAAGAGCACTGCTAACATTTTCAATTAGAACGTAGGCATACACGTATACATCGCTTAAGTAATTATATGATTATTCGTAATAAATTTTGACGAAAGAAGCGTATTCAAACAATGGATAATTACCGCGTATTGAAATAAAAGTGCCAAGTTTCTTTATGCAAATCCTGAAATAAAGTTTTAATTAACAGCGCAGATGTCAGAGGCAGCCACTTATTCCATAAAACATTCAGAAAGCAAAGAAAACCTTTTCAATAGACAAGGAGGCGCGCAGGAGCAAAAGGAAAAAAAATTAGAATGTAACCAGAACTAGTTGACCGCAAATCGCAGTAATGAAAATCGACCTTCAGCCAGCTACAAGCTCCCGTCTCGTTCCCTTCCTCTCTTTTCCAAGAGCCTTCCAGATATACATTCCAATTTACCGCGCTATCTGCAGCTTTCCCTTTGTCGCTCCGACCGAAATCCTATCTTTCTCTCTCTCTCTCTCTCTCTCTCTCTCTCTCTCTCTCTCTCTCTCCCTCCCTCTCTCCTGCTGGCGCACACTGCATTCAAACGGTTGCAGCCGTAACATTTCTCGCATTCGTAGCCTTGAGCGCGACGGGCACTGAGTGGCGCGCCGCTAATTAATTCGAAATAATTATTTCTCCGGATAGCCCGCATTCCGTGGTCGCGTACCGCACGCCGCGATCGAAATTCGTTTTAAGCGAGCCGGCCGCCGCTGAAATATTGAGAATGCCATTTGAAGAGTGTCGGATGGAGCAGCGGCGCGTGTAGATTTGCGGACTAAAAATTTAATACCGAATGACGCGCCGATCGCTTGCCGGGGGGCGTTCGATTGAATTTCGTCGGCACTTGCGGCCGGAATTTCAGGTGCGACGCCGAGGATTGCCTTTCTCTTTTTCGCTGTCGACTAGTATTTCCATTTTTCATATACTGGATGAGGAGTTTGCTAACGCTTTGGTTTGAACTTTTTGTACGGAAAACGAATTGTTCATTTCGGTAGCAATTTTTAATCATCGCAGTGCACTGTAAAAAAAAATGAAATAAACTTCCATTTCCATGCATTAAAAATAATGTATTTGCATTGATTTTCGCACATGTACATTAAAATGAATATAAAATTAATGTAATTATACATTAAATTTAATGCATTACAGGAAATAAACTTCTAGTACATGCATTAAATTTAAGGTTTTTTTTACAGTGTAGCTTTTGTTATTTACGAAGAAATCATATCTAAATAATGCAGGAAAAAACTTGGATTAAGTAAAAGTCTCTCAAGACTTAAACTATTAAACTAAATAAAAATCTGCGGAAAAATATTATTGCAAAAAGTCTAAAAGCTCGAAATGAGCAGTTACAATTCACTGTTAAAAAAATCTATACTGAAATTAAGGCAAATGTGTTTGAAGTTTTCTTACAAAAGCGTAATTGAAAATTCA
>JAWWEM010000010.1:6938183-6956657 GCA_035582935.1 Ormyrus thymus
TCTCTCTCTCTCTCTCGTTTCTCTCGGCACGTGAATAAAAACCGGAGCAGCAAGAAAGAGAGAAGACTTGGCACGTCCGGAACTATTCTCTTTACGGCTCCGCGCGATGCGTCGTTAAGTCTGCGTAGTTTTTTCGTTCGAGGAAGGAAAGAAATTCGAATGAGCGTGGATGTGGATTATCAAGGCATTCTGGTGATAATGAATTTCTCGGCGACGGCTGAATGGAAAGAGCGAGCTGAAATTTTTAGCGGAAACTCATATTTCAAGAGAATAGAGTCTCGTCAAAGCGTGCTCTTTTCTTTTTCTACCGTTTCGCTGATTCTCCCTTTTGCTCGCTATTGTGTACTTTTGTGATTTGTAAAGAGCCCTGTTTAATAAGTTTAAAGAGTTATTTCACCGATCACTCGATGTCCCCTGGCTGACTATAGCGCTGACCCATTTTACTTAAAAAAAAATTATTGCTTCAATTAAAATAACTTGAAAGACAGTGCAATTTCGATAAATAGCTGCACGAGCTAAATGCAGAATTAATGCCCCTCGCATTGTTCGCGACTTTTTGTACCATTTCATTTCAATCTCTGTCTCCGGCTCTCTTTTTCTTCCATTAAGTTTATCTATCTCTCTTTGTCTCTGGTCGGAGCGTACTTTTCGCAATTCGACGCAAATTTCTTTTCTCTTAACCCGATAACGAGGGCAATTTCAAGCCGATAAAGAAAATCGAACAACCGCGCAAGCTTATCTGTATCCCATTTTCTCCGTAGCCATGGTAATCAGTGTTTATCATGCTTACTCCAGGCTATATCGTGAAAACTGTATATCTCTCCTTTCCTCGCTCCTTTCCTTAACGCCATTATTGCTCTTCTGATGATAAATATGAGTTGCTTAATCTGCATTAACAGCTTCTTCGCAGAGTAAGATATTTTTTTTCAGAAAATGGCCCCGCTCGAAACTTTATTTACTTTTTATGCTTGGATATTAAAATAAAGCAAATAAATCAGTGTTTATTCGAGCACTTTACACTAAAAGTTTAAACATTTACGCTTTTTCGGGATATAACGAAGAACGAAAATTCCATTGAACAATATTGCAGCAGGCTCAAGTTTTCGTTATGTATATTGTACGCGTAAACTGGTTCAAAGCGAAATGCAGGATAAATCCCCGCGAGAAGGGACTGACATCCATGTACATTGATGAGAAAGTCGATGATTAATTACAGACTCTGAGAATGGCTGACATTATGTACTGTATCAACACTGCAAGCATACTTTGACTATTGAATAAATACTAGTTAGTATGTGGGATGAAGCTTAAGTGTTATTAAAAACACACTGATATATGCCATAAACAAGCAGGGATTCATGATTATTACTGTTAACTACACATCAGGAGTAGCTTTCAGAAACGATTAATTCATTAAATCATATTTAAATACTTTCCAAATCTAAAAATCTGTATCAATAAGTATTTCCAATCATTAACGCATTTGATTCTAATTGCGTTTCGTCCCGGGTCTGCTGCTGGACTCATCTAATTAATATATTACTTGTGCATACTTACATGATTTTAAATTCCCACGCGTCCGCGAAATTTGAGATTTGATCCGCACCGTCAAATCTCGCCGCGAATATTTGGACATCGCCGTTAAACCCTCCGAGGTGCTCGCATAACTAATCGAAAGGATCTTCTCCTCGCCATGCGAGCGCACTTCTTTTTTAGGCCGCAACGAGCCCCTTGTTAAGTCGCGCGCGCTTCTGTTTTTCGAAATTCTGTAGCTTTGTTTATGAGCGAAGATGCTTACTTGGCTAGCACACGAATTTTATTGCATCACTTTCAACTGTTTCCTAATCCAAGTACGAATTTTAGTATTAAAGACTTTTGTTTTATACAAATAATTTTATTTATTCATTTCTATACTTGTTTGTTTATCCTTGATATTATTACAATTTTTACATTTAATTTCATGCTATTTTTGCCTATAAAATTACCTTGTTTATTTTTGTTCTTTTCTATCCTTTACAATTAAAAAGAAGTTCGTTTGACAATTTTTAATTAAAATTTATTGTTGAATTAGCAAATATAATAATACTGTTCTAGTTAGAGATGAAGGAAGTATTAAGAATATAAACTTTGGAGTTTATTTAAAGACTTCCAATTATTTGCACGTCAGAAAAATAATAAAACATGATATTTAAGTTGGCGCATACGAGGAAAATTCATTTTTATGTGATCATAAAATCAACTTATCACTTTACAATCTGCGTCCCTCGATGTCCTATAAAATTTTCCTTTACAGCTTCAGTTTCCACGCAACATTATACCCCCACTCATCATAATTCCAAAAAATGCCAACAAACACTGACTCATAAAATAGTTTACATCTCCTAAAATGGCCTTAAATCACAAGTAAACCACGCCCTTAAAGAAGCAATCCACTTATACTCGGAAAAAGGACATCCTTCAGAATGGCTCAAAGCGAAAGGAAATTCGACCCTAAAAGAGAAGAGATCCGAAAGAAAGGATCGCACAGCACTGCGCGAGATGTGCGTCTCGGTCGGGGCCCGTCGTCGTTTATCTAAATTGCGCGGCCGCCCGGTGTAATTTAAAACGGCAAACGGGCAAAAGTCTCGTGGACGTATACGCTGGCGCACGGCGTCCGGCAAAAATGCCCGCCGATATTTTTATCTCGGCAGGCTCGGATGGATAATCGAAGGGCAACGTCGATGCGGATTCAGCGAACGGTGAAAATCGCAGTTTCCAATATCGGAGGCCGGCCGGACGGCGCAGCGGCGGTCCAGACGCGATTATATCTCTCTGGGTCATCGCGGCGTGACCGCGAGCGTACGGCGGTTTCCTCCGCCGCGGCGAGCATTGTGGTCCTTTCGGGATGGATGCGATACCCGATCCGCTTCGCGCTCTCCTGCTTGTAATGTCTTTTTCCCCCCCGAGCTGTGAACAAAACTTTCGGTTCGACATTGTAATTGAATTTTTCTTTACGTCCTTTCTGCTTTTAGAAGTACTACCTATCTCTCATTTTTCGAGCGAATCTCGTTATTTAAATTATTACAGCTATTGTTACGGATACGACTTTCTCACATTTAAAATATTAAGAACGCATCATATAAAATGTATTCTATGTGACATACATACATCCAAGATAATTGAACTCTGTTATGAAGTTGCAGTTGTTAGTTTAGTTTTTAAAAGGTTTCAGTTCTTCTGGCCGATGTTGCTTGGTTATAATATCGTTTTTATCAAATATTAGTCATTTTTAAAATAAGTGCAAACAAAATGAATAAAGTCATATAAAGGAAAAGTGTTGTTCTTTTTCTCGCGCGATTTCCCGATTCAATCGGGAACACTTATTTTAACGTATGATGTTGGAACAAACATATAGAGTAGTTAACTTAAGATGAACAATATTCATTTGAAGCTCTAACAGAATTAAGCTCTTATAATTCCAAGTAAACGTTCGTAAAAACTAGAGCAGTTCCGAAGGCTTATTAAAACTTGAAAAATCCATTTAACCTTTAATGTAAGGGCACACATTCTTTCCTGCACAATTATTTAACCAGCCATTTTCCGACTGCTTTACTTCCCAAAGATTGCCTCGCTCAAAAAAGCTTGAGCCAACAAAAATCTCGGCCGCATGATTGAAAGCGTCCGATCAGTTTCAGCCGGCGGGGAAGCGCAGCTCGCCCGGGAATCGCGACTTGTCATTACGAGCCGATGAAGTATAGCCCTGCGAGCGCGAAGATTCCTCGGTTCGATTAGTTTTCCAGGGCCGCGAGCTTTCCCACCGCTCTGCGGCGAGATATGGCCGTCGTAAAGCACGAACTCGGCCCGCGCTATTTGCCCCTCGTGATGTAACCCGGGGGCGATAACGTTTACTCGGCCGGCCTCCTCCTCCTTCTCCTCCTCCTCGCCCCTCTTATTCTCACTTTCGCGAGCGCTAAACTCGCCTCTTTATCCCGCCGCTGCATGCGTTTTTTCCTGCGCGCTCTGCACGCTCTCGGAACGATTAGCTACTTCTTTTTGTTTAAGCTCCCTGCTATTGTGCTGGGGAAGTACTTTTTTGTTAACGGGAAATGCGTTTTTTTTTTACCGGATTAACTTCTCTCTCGAGTCGTGAAATTTTTTAACTTTTTCTTTGCTGTTTGATGGGGAAACGTGTATAAAGAAGGTAGAAAGCTTTCTTCGTTATCAATGAGTGCTGTTGTAATAGATTTTAGTAAATTTCTCCTATATAAGATGAATTCTTGATCATTTCTAAAACAGAAGTCATTGATTTTCAAATGTTGAGTTATAGAACTAAATCGTAAAGTTATTTTAAAGTATTCCAAGTTATTCATAAAGATATTCAAAGATATGACTTCTCTTCTATTCTACCTCTCCAGTCGTTATTCAAAGTAGTCAGATGAGCTAGTTTAAATTGAAAAATTTTGAATTTCAATTTTCCGACTATTTTAAAGTTAACATTGGATACAGAATTAGACTAGAATTCCAAATTTTCACCCCCAATTTTAAAATATAATGCGCTCTTGCTTCAGCCTTCTGCCTTCACTGCTTCAGTTTCACCGGCACAAAGCAGTCCTTTCATTCAGCTGATTGTATACCTTTTAATTAGTTAAGTAACTTTGAAGAAACAAGATCGTTTCCTCTCCAGCAGAATTACAGAGGCAATTTGTTTCTACAAAGGGTTATAAGGGTTGCAGCTCGAAAAGATTATCAAATTACAGGTCCAAATATTGATAAATTATTCATTCATCCATTTCCCCCTTTATCATCGCAAAGCCCCCTTATTTACTCTCTCTTTAACTGGCTCTTCTCCCTCCTTGGCGTCCGCGTCTTTTTATCGCAATCCCCCACCTGCCATATAATTTTACTCTTCCCACTCCTTGCGTTTTTTAGGATCGCGAGTCGACCGGCAATTCGAGGAAAATGAAAAAACTTTTATGCACTTGTTTGTATTATGTAACAGCCGGCTTTATATTGGCGCCTTTTTAAAAGGCGAGCTGCGTAACAGAGCGGAGGGGCCAGGAAAAAAGGGCACGCATTCTCCCCCTTTCCTCTTCCTTTTCTTCTTTTACGAGGGCGTTTCCTATTACGCGCAATTTTCTCCTTTTTCATTGACGCTGGCGCGAGAGAGCAGGCGGAGGCGCCTCTTTTGCTCCGGCTTTCTTTCTTTTTTTTTTCTCTTACCCGTCACGGTGTTTTGTTGCGCCCCTCCTGATGGACGGCAAGAGCACGCGGATGCTGTTACGATGGCTAATTGATCCGACGGCTTTTTTTAATCTTTGCCTTGACTTTTTTTACGAGACGCACTGCCCTTTTCCTTCAATTTTTTTACATTCTCTGTAGCTTGTTAGCTGTATGAACGACCGTCCTGTGATATTTGAATTTTTGTTGAACTGCTTTTTCATTTGCGCCAAGTGAACTCGTCGAAATATTTCAATGCTGGCTTCGAAATATATTTAATGCACAGTCGCACGTCTGTCGTATTAATTTGCGTTTATCGAAGACTAATTTTAAGTAAAATTAATAATTCTCAGAATATCGGATTAACGTGATCGTCGATCGAAGAATTAAATCTAATCTGCCGTCGTGAAAAATCGAGCGATCTCGCGCTCGCCTCAATTGCAACGTCTCATTACAAATCTGGAAAGAAGAGACAATTTTCATTATCCTCCGAAGTAACTCGAACGTTTCATTCATCCTCCGGAAACGCTGCTCATCCGGCGTGCATCGGCATTCCCAGCCACATGAACATTTCATCCGTCGAATAATCCCCGTAATCTTACTCCCGCGCTCGCAACAAGAGCCCACTTGCACGACATCGCCTTTGTCGAACAGATCCGCCTCTCGGCACTCGTCCTTTTCCACCGGCTGGCCGCGGCGACGCGGCGCACTTCGGCAGGAGCAACAATGCTCAGCGCGCGAGTTATACGAGCCACCCCGCCTCGCGCGAGATCAACGAGGCCCCGCTCGCGCGCGATTCGGCGTTCCTTACAGCCCCCCCCCCTCCCTCCCTTGCTCGCGCAGGCGCGTAAAACGCGATATTACGGAGGACGAGCGATAAAGCGAGCGCGCGCGCGGCGCGGCGCGTAATTAAAGAGCCTGCGTGCGCGACGTCCAAGAGGCAATAGACTTGATGGATAGTCAAACGGTCATAAATTCTCATCGAGTCGTAAAAACTCTTTCCGCGAGCGGCCCGAGTCCTTTTGTCTGCAGGGCTGCCTCGTCTTCCCACTTCTTACTTCGGGAGGGGGAAGCAGCGCGAGCGCGGCTTCCTGCCTATGTACTCCGGGGAGAACGATCGGCGTTAAGTTTTCACGAGGCGCGCAGGTGGCTCGAGCCTTTTTCTTATGTTCTGCTAACGACGGCCACTCGGCATGATTCCTCGCGGATGCGCAGCTTTTAAGGCTTGTTCCGGATATCCGCGATGGGAGCTGACGCTTCTCGAGGATCAGAGATTTATGGAGATTGGAAGCTTGTCGATGTCAGGGAGCCTTGGAAAAAATAATGCGTTCTTTTCTGGATTAATTAAGAAGAATGGCTTTGCTGCGCGAGTCGCGTGATCTCAGGTTAAAGAACTCAAAAGTGCATCGCATTGTAGTTGATATTGATTAAATGGTAAGGACGCGTAATCGTAGTGCATTTAGTAGATTAACGGTTTCGTGATTCAGAGTCTTTGTATATACAGAGAAGTTGGTAAAGTTATTGTGTTCTCTCATGCTTTTTCCGGAATAATAGAATTAATTTTCTCAGACATATAATAGAGCAGTGCGTGTTTTGGAAACATAATTTCGTCTCGTACTATCTGCTAACTACCTAGAGTTATGTTTTAATGAATTAAATTTTTTGATCGTACATAAACTGCTGAAAGCTTTATAACGGGATAGATTTTATCGCTGAAAAATGAATTTCTGAGGAAAATGAAGCAAAATTTTACGACGGTATTAATAGAATTTTATTCTACAAGGTTATCAACTGTAACACTGAACATTTTTGCTCTAAAAGAATCCTTCTCATACTTGAGTAATACCCATATTTTTTACAAGAACTGGGCATTCTTTCTTTCCAGCTGATTAAAAAATAACAAAGAACAGATAAATTGAAATTCCTTGTTGCAATAAAAATTTAATAAATGCTTTCATCGGTATAAGTTGAGAGATGTTCACTGAACTACTTTATAATTTTTCACGAGCGAACTTTCTTAATCGAATTTAAAATTGTAAGGAAATTTCCTTTTTTAACTTCAGCTTGGTTTTTCATTTGAAAAAGTTCCTCTCCCAAACATTTTTAATCAGCTTTAATCACCGTAACGTTTGAGCATCGATCAAATGAAAGTTAATAAATATTTCTTTTTTAAACCAATAACTGCACGCTCACAATAGGATGTCCAGCTTGACACATAAACCTTTCCGCCAAACGGATGAAAGGAAATCGCGAAGATCCTCTCCCTCCCCAAAAAACCAGAGGGACCATCGCCGAGGGGCGCTGCGAAAGTTACACGCTAATAAGACCGATTCCTACGTCCTCAAGCGCGTCTGTCGTGCCCGGCGAGCATTTTAAGCGGAGCTGGCGGCATCGACGCGTGACCATTATTGTACGCAGCGGCGTGCTCGCGCAAACAAACAGAGCCGCCGTATCGCTAATTTCCGGGGCCGGGCCCATTGTCTTAACGCCTCCGCGCATGCGCCTGCTAATTAGCGCTCCGCCCCCCGCCGCGCGATCGCGTTCAACAAATATGTGCGCGTTTATGCAGCGGAGTGAGAGACAGAGAGAGAGAGGGAGCTCGATGTCGGTAAGACTCGGTGAGGAGCTGCGCCCGCAGGCTGTGTGTACGCAGACGTGCGTGCGCCAGGCATCCGAGAGCCGAGCCGAGCCGACGCTAGACGCCAGGTGAATTAGAAGCTTTGCTCCGTTTTTGCTCCGCTGAGCGCGCGGGATTTGTTGCGGCTGACTTTGAATGGCGCCGCTTTATTGGAATTAGCTTGCCTGCGAGCGCTGAAGGTTACGGCGGATCTTCTATTTTAACCCGAACGTGGCTGCGCTCTCCTTTTACCTTTATTTTCTTTGACGGGAGTAAATAATAAATAGTATTTCAGTTACAGCTTAAATATTTTCAATGCTCTCGTGTTGACCTTGATTAAATTAAAGCTGAATTCGAATGTTTCATTAATAATGGCAGAACTTGGTATTCCTTTTTTTTTATCAATATAATTAGAAAAGTTACGATAACACGCACTTTTTATCTAAAAGTTTTTTAATTGATTGCTTTTAAATAATTTCTTAGAATCCCGATCGTCAATGACTGTTTTTCTTTAAAAAATAAATAAATTTAGTAAATTGTCCGAAGGAAAAGTTCCCTGGTTTTTCGTTGAACAAAACGCGAGAGCCTACCATTCCTCGTCGGATAAGAGCTTCCTCAACCACTTGCTTGAATAAAATAACCCGCCCATCTCCGCGGGTAAGCCGGGGTAAGAAATAAAAGCCGCGCAAAAACTAAGCACAATATTTACCGAGAATATCTCGGGGAGAGGGAAAAGTTCGGCGAAGCTTAAGCGCCGTTTACGGCGCATCACCCTCGGCATTCGAAACGCGTCCCAGCGGCAAATCATCCGCCGTCGCGCAACTTCATATCCCCCTCGGCCCAACTTTCGATCATAGCTCGCAACTCCGCCGGAGCAAAAGGCGGCCTACACATAACCAAGTCCCTGCCTCCTTAAACGACTTTCTTGGCCGATCGGCTCGAAAGAGTCGAGCTCCGTAAGCGGATTCGTTCTTTCTCCCGATGCGGCCGCCCGCGCCGCAAAGAAAACTCTCTCTCTCTCTCTCTCTGTTTCTCGCTGGTCCCGAAGCTTCCTCTCTCCCTAAGCTACTTCGTCCGCGTCATCCGTAAGGGGATTTCGAGGATATATCTAGCGGCCGGCACTCGTCGAGCTCGTAGGTCGAAAGGTTTTGCGGCTGGAAAATCGCCTCTTTGTCTCCGCCCTCTTTTCTCTCTCTATCTCTCTCGCCTCTGTATATGTGAGCCCGCGGATAAGGACGAGAGTTCGTGGCTGCACTTTTAACGAATCACAAGACTGACCTATATGTACGCCCGAGCTTTTTTCCTCCCGGTCAGGTGTACTGACGTTTATGACTGCCGTCAAGAAACCGTCGGGAGTAATATGTCTTCATTAATGAAAGCTTTGGCTCGGATAAAGCCTTTTTTCTCAAGCTCTCAAAGATTCCTTCAATTTCATCGAGCTTTCAAGTAAGTCATTGCAATACTTCGAATTTCAAGATGATTTTTGTGTTCTTCTTTGGCTTATTAGAAATAATTGTAAGCCGGCGAAGAAGTTATTCTATGCATTCAAGATGCTAGAACACAGTTTGCGTCCTCCATAATGAGGCGAGAAGTTTATCCGCGGAAGTTTATCCGCAGCGTATAGTAGAGCAAATACAAGCAGTTCTGCGTGCATTCTCGGAAAATCGATAACTTTGAAACCAAAGCATACTCACGTTAATTGAGCTTTATTTATTGTAGAGACGCTGAATATTCTCGAGATAATAATGTCATTAAGAAAAATTCTTTTCTGTTCACATTATCTTGGATATTTTATGCGCCTCATCCAATCTCTTTGCTTCTTTAATAACAATTGGAATTTCTACTTCAATTTACGACTAAAATAGCATACATTTACGCCAGATAAAAAATCTTTAAAATCTGAAAAATAAACTTGGAAAATCCAATTTAATTGCGCAACAGAGGCAACCAAAAACCTGTCGCATTCTCATCGTCGCTCCTCAAAGTTTCTATTCCCCCCCCCCCCCCCACCAGCTCCCAAAGCCGTGGGCAGCCACGTGTAGCTCCGTCCGAGGAGCTTTCGCACATACGTCAGAGCTCGGCGCTTTTTCACCGCTCCCTCTTTCCGAGGCGCGTCCTTAGCATCCGCGGCCGCTCGGGCTTTGTCGTCGATGTCGAGCTCGCCGGCAAAAAAGCGGCCCGCCCAGCTGCGACGGCATAAACACACCGCTCCGCCGGAGATATCCAGTTGTCCGCCTATTATCTCCCCCGGGAGGCCGGCCTCGGCGCTCTCTAGCCTTCGTATATCAAGCCATCGTCGCGCCCTTTTCCTTTTGTGCCTGCTTCCTTGACTTTTCCAACGTCGAGAGATCGTGTTTGGAGGCCGCTCGCGTGGAGTGTTGCTGCGTGCCTTTTTTTTTATTAGAGAGAAGAATTGACGTTGTTCAGCCTTATTATATAGAACGAGCGAGATTTTCGGGACATTTTTAAAATCGCACTAAATATTTTAAGAATAATACGCTTGTGAGAAAATGTTGTTAAACGTATAAATCCGATTATAAATGGAGCAGCTGCCTAATGACCTACTTCACAACCTTCAATTCGTCGAAAACACAATGTTTCCCGGGAGCCGAGACCTCCTGACTTAACCATCCCCAGTTCCTCACTTCCGCCCGATGCGCTCGTACCCTCCCCGGCCCTTCAACCTTTTGTTTCGCTCGAGTCGCGCGCATAACATCCCGGCTTCTCCCGGCGCAACGCTCTTCATTATCCGCACTTTTTCCGTTATCTCTTTTAAAAGCGCGCCCGGCCTGGGTCGATGCGTCCGTTTCGTATTTTCGGGCTCCCCCCGGCGCCGTTTTTATCAGCGGCGCGGCCACTCCTCATCGAGCGGGATCGAAGCCGCGCGCCGGTTCTTGTGTTCCCCGGCCCGGAAAGTACTCGCCGAGTAATTGTTCGGCCCGACCGCCGGCGAAGCCCCGCATGCGATTAAAACGGCCGCGCTTTTATCTGTCTTTGCCCGCTCCGGAATTATCATTGCACCACTACAGGTGTATTTGGCTTTGTGCCGATGAATGCACTCGGCCGAGAGCTTTTCTCTCGCGCCGCGCTCCTCGCCCCCCCCCCCTTTTTTTTCGGGGAGAGTCGGACGCCGGAGTGAGAATCCTATCGGAGTTTGCTCGTTACCAACTTTTTTTTGTCGCTATTTTCGCTAAAACGTTTAAAGAGCCACGGGGGACGCGCGCATTTTTTTTTTTCGGGCTTTTTGTTTCAGCTCGCTTTGTTTTAAAGCAAATGTTTTCAGACTGATAGTCATAAATAACCGAGATAACATCATTTGTGAATACTTTACGTAATTGACGAAGAATCTAAATTATTTCGGAAATTGAACTTTCATGTAAATTTTAAAGTTATCCATCCTAGGAATTTCTTAAGATTCGGAGTGAATATTAAATTATAACCCTCTTATATACACGGAGAAAGATCGCTAGTAAAATTTACCTTAAATGCAAGTAAAAGTTGCTTAAAAAGTTAAGCAAACATGCTAGTAAACTTAACTGAGCTTTATAAGTAAATTTTACCGAATCCTAGGCGGAATTTTTCTTTCTGTCCCTCTCGGACGTGCGGTGGCTTACTTAATAAATCAAGTAAATTTTACTTAAGTCAGAATCAGTATCTTTTACTTATACCATTTAAGTAAAGTTCACTAGCGATTTTTCTCCGTGTATTCTACTAGATTTTACAGTGCGCACATTAGTTCTGAATATTCACCTACTTTCATCAATACTTAAAACGTCCGGCACGCACCACTCTGCTTTAAATAACCAACTAACTTTCCCTTCGAATCCCCGCAAAAAAGCTGGAATAATATATTAATCCCCCGGAAATGGAATGCAAGCCGTTCATTCAATCGCGTGTGTAAAATTTTAATACCCGCAAAGCGCAGGTAAACAGTAACGTCCGCGCAATAGTGCATCGATACCGAACGCTCGCTCGCCGTACACCCCAGTTAAATATTCCACTCGTAATCCTCGGCGCTAGCCGTTTCATTAATTAAATCAGTCCGCACAAAGTGGACGAGCCCCGATGAAAACGTCACGCCTCTTCGCGGCGTTTCGGGCATCGCTGAGCGTCCAACCGCGGCCGACTCGAAAAAATTAATAAACCGCGACGGGATGAAAATTAATAGTCCGTCCTGGGCGCGTTTACGATCCCGCGCTCATCCGCGAGGGATGCACCCGAGGAGGATCGGCGCGCGACTTCGATTCTCGCGGCCCAGCTGGCAGGGGAAAGCAGAGGGAGGGTGGGAGGCGGGCACAGCTCTTATACGAGCTTTCATAAAAGTATTTCCACGCTTCGTTTCGCTGGCGTCGCCGCCGCGGGCGTCGTAAACGCGAGCGTTTCCTTCGAGGAGGGAGAGCCTCAAAGCCCTTAATGTCCCCTCGTAATTTTGATGCCCGCTCGTGAAAGCCCGAGGAGGAGCCTGCTCGCAGCGCCAGCCGAGGAATCCTTATCGATTCCTCGCGCGAGCGAATTCATTCGGCCGGATGCGGACTCCCGGCGCAGCGACGGCGACGCAGATTCTCGCCGGGCTCTTCTTTTTTTTATGCACCTCTCGCTCCGTCCCGGTCCTGAAAATGCCTGCCGCGATTATGCGCGCGATCCCGAGGAAAACGGGCTGCGGCCCGACAGGATACGAGGCGAGGGGACTCCCCGGGCTCGCCGCCGCCGCTGCTTCTCTGCAGAATTGCGAGTCTTCTTAATGGCGCATTAAATTTCAGACTCTTGTGCCGTTAGTGCTGACGTTGAAGATGTTTTTACGTGTACACCAATTGTTTGCCGATGCTTTTAAATTCTGTTGGTGTAGCGCGAATTTCAAAGAGTTTGCTTATTATGATTCAGTCGTCATAAAAATGAACGTTAAGAGTACTTGTATTATAATCAGATATATTAATGCGAAAGTAGAGCAGTCAGTAAAGATTCAATGTGACATTACTCTCCCTCAGTAATTATAATATTGTAAGGCAAATAATTTATTTGAAACTATGTATAAAAATTGCTTTAAAATGCAAAACGAAATACCGCTTGCGCATATAGTTTATCGCGCGTTTTCAACAGCATTCCCGATCATGAATAATTCACGGGCGCAAATTTAAACCGAAATTACTATGGGAAAAAGCAATCATTGCCGAGCCTGCGTTCGGCCTATTAAATTTTTAGAAATCATTCGGGTTAAATTCCCGATGGCAGCCCGCGGACACAACAGCAGCCCCGGAGCGTCAGTGCTCCATCGCGGATTTGTAAAATGTTGATGAATCCTCATTCAGCGACCGCGGCAGGCAAAGACTTGCCCAAAGCGCGCGCGCCGACATTTCCTCGCAACAACAAAATTGCAGGCTGATTGCGCGTCTATTATTCAGTCGTCGCTCTCTCCCTGACTCGCGCCAATCAAGCAGTGCAGCCTTTATGACGTGAAATTATGAACGCCAATCCGGCAGAGGCGCATCGGACTCTCTCTCTCTCTCTCTCTCTCTCTCTCTCTCTCTCTGCTACCGCAGAATCGATTGCGAACTCTCCGGACTGCAGCCGCCGCTGTCGTGACAATGACGTGTAATCGAGCTGCAACTGACGTTCGCCCGCCGCAAAGTGTCGCAAAATTGTAGAATTGCCCGCGTGGATCTCCGTCGAGGAATATACACATGTTGCTCTCGGCGCTTTACGTAAATATGAGGCCGCTGTTTCGGACAGCTGAACTTGGGATTCCGGCACTCGTTTTCCCGGACGCTGCGAATGCGGGCCTTCGATGCGGTTGGAAAGCTTGCAGCGAGTGTCTTGCGCAACTCGTCTCTTACTACTGAAAAGAGCAAGTTTGGCAATTTTGCGTTACGTAACATATTCTTAGTGAATGAGCTTTATTTCCTATACAATAATTATGTAATTAAATAAATTTTAAACAAAGTTTAAATTATTTTTTGAAATGATGACGAATATTAATAAAATACGGTAAAATAATTTTCACTCGCGCATGAATGCGGTGGCAATTGTTACGTCCTGTCATTCGTCATTTTATTTAACTGCAAAATAAACATCAGCTTGAATTTTTAAAGCAGCCCATGAAATTCATAAGCCCCCGCATCGGCTATAACGCGGCACGATTTCAAATGCGAAACGAAAATATAAACTTAAGCACGTTTTATTTCGCTCCTGAATATTCATAAAAATGATATAACCCCCGATACACCGGCGCTTCATCAAAAACAAGCCCCTTGACCGCGAGCCCTGCATCCGGCGTAAGTAAAGAGACGGAGCGAGCGAACTAATTTAAAAAACGCAATTTCCCTAAACCGGCGAGTGCTCCTCTCCAGCCGCAGGCCGTCGCCGCCGTCGCAGGAATATTATCGCTCCTCTCGCCCGCGCGTAGCCCCTAATTGAAAAAGTCGATTCCTCGAGGCAGCCGGGCCGCGATTATATCCCGACACACCGGATGTAAAGCGAGCCCCAGGAGAGGGGGAAGAATAAAGCCAGCCAGGGGAATACAGGCGTCTCCCTGCCTGCCCCCTCTGCTGGGAATATAAGAGTCGCGAAATTATTTCCAAGAGACGTATTGTCTCGAGCCTATGTAAGCCCGCCGCTCTCCGGAATATCCACTGTATACGTTATCGCGAGCGAGCGCCGGCTCCGATACAATATCGAGCCATTATCGAAAAACATGGCTCTCATGTTATTCAAATTCGCGGATAAATCAAACCCTTCGAGCGCTGCCGGACTGCGGGCATATATATATATGCAGGCCCGCTCGGGTATGTATTATATAAGCTAGTGAAAGATACGTCCGCGGTATAACTTCCGAGAAAATTCACTAAATTCGATTCCGTACAAAATGCCGCTGGCTTTTTTCTCCGCGGCCCTTTTTCGTATTTTTGAATCCCGACTTTTCCGCGACTTCTGACGGATACTTTCCCATTCCGCGGGGGATCGAAGCTTGCTGCGTTTTTCATTTTCCAGGTTTACAAATTTTTCGAGGCTATTTGGCGGCTGCGGTTTAATGGGAATCTCGATGGAAAATTGAAAAATTTCGATTCGCCTATAGAGGTTATTTGGTTACGGGTTCAGGCCAAAATTTAATCCAAAAATATTTTCACAAGACTTATTAATTAACGTATTAGAGAAATTTTGTTGCAAAATCCTATTTAATACGCTATCCTATCTCACTGTATTTAGTCGAATGGAAAATATTCTTTTTGATTATCAACATACAACAGTAATTGATAGAATGATGGATGATATATGAATACTATAGAATTAGATCATCGGTGTACACGAGTTAGAAATAATGATGCATCGGTTCATGTATTATTTATTAACTTCATTTCCATTGAATTTTACATGTGGTGTTCACATTCTCGTTAAATAGTTTGCACGTGCTTTTTCCGCGTTTCAAAATATCTAAATGCATTTTGAATAAAAGTGGCAAATTTTTGTGAATTATTAATCAGTGGCTGCTGAAAAAAATTAATAAAAATATGTACATGATGTAAATGTACATCAGTTATTATTATGTGCATTTATATTCTTGAATAAATTAATCATTATTCAATATTAAAGAGGAGCTTCACTTGACTCATACCCTATTAAATTTAAATGCTTTTAAAGGATTATTTACTTTTACAGCTTGCTGCTTTTAAAAAGCAATAAATCTTTTTTTACGAAAATTTTGACTTACTTTACTTTCCACGAGCAAGTCCACTTCCACTCCACAAATAAAGAACCCCATTAATAAAAGCACCTCCCGCCAGCAGCACACCGTTATTAGCCTCAGCGGTTCCAGAATCGCGCCTCGTTAAAGCAAAAAGGCCACCCACCTTCCCCCGGCAAGAAAATAACTGCCCGGGCAAATAAACGTTAAATGCAAAGCGGGCAGCGTTAAGTTATCTTAATTGGCGGCGGGCATTTTTCGAGAGCGAAGCTCATCCCCGGGCCCGGCGATAACCTCGCGCCCCCTTTTCATAAATATTCAGGGCGCGCATGCGCTTAAAATTCAGACGCGGGCTTCTTAATCTTGACGGAATACAAGCGGCGAAGGGATATCGGCCGCGTTTGTTTTCCATTTGCCAGCCGTCGGGCTCCTTCCTCTATATCCGTGCTCTTCCGCGATCTTTAATTGCTCTCGGCCTTATGAGCCCTTACGTATGCAGTGGGGCTCCGCTTAAAACGAGCGAGCTTTCGCCGGAGCTTTTCGTTTCTTGCTCTCTTTACAGACAGGTCAGCAGCTGCACTGTCCTGCATACCCAATCTCTCTCTCTCTCTCTCTCTCTCTCTCCCCCGAAACCTCTGCACTCGGAATTTTAATTCACGCCCTCTGACCCGTCTCCTGTTGGTCGGGCTTAAATACGTCCTTGTGCATGTGAAAATGTAGCCGACAGCGAAGAAGAAAGAAACAGTATTGATGAAGGCTGAGAAAAAGGAGTTGAAGGTGATGAATGAGACTTGTTACAAATTTCTACTCCACTTCTTGTGGGGTTAAAGTGTACATTTGACAGTGAATCGCTTAGCACTCTGCTGCTAAACGATCGGTTTTTTAGTAAATCTTTATTAGTCTAAGAATAGAAGTAATCTTCTAAAGAAGGAAGTAAATTTGAGTGTAATTTATCGGCATTTCATTCTGCCAAGTGGAATTTGGATTTTCATTAAAGAAGTATAAAACTGAGATTAGCGTCATTGGCCCACTTTCCCCTCTAATTAACTAAATTCTCACGTCGGGCTTGAAATCAAATTTCGCATTCTTGCGCAACAACAGGAATGTTCGCCTCCGCCGAGCTGAAAAACCGGGCGAAATGAGTACACAACGAGCAGCATCAGGCGTGTATGAAAGAGGCGGTGAAAAAAGGCCGGCGCGAAATAAAAGAAGGCGCGCGGCGAAAAAGGGAGGCGGAACATTAGCCCGGGAATAAGCTGCAGCATGAAAAATTAGAGCGCGAGGCACAAAACGAGAGAGAGGGGAAAAAGCTGACGCGGCGAAACAGATGTCGGGGAAAGGTAAGGCAAAAGTTTCCGGAGGAGTTAGATACGGATCGTTCGCTCCCTTTAATTGGGTCGAATCGTATCGACAAGTGAGCGGAGCCTGGCTGCAGCTCCCGAATGGAACTTCTTAAGAAATTTAAGGAAACTCAAGACTCGAATCGTTTAATCCGAATTTCGTCGAGTTCCCAGCTGAGAGCGCTGCACGTAAATAAGGAGAGGGCGCATTACACGACGGTGTATTGCAATCGATGCTCTCCCCGCCTTTGTCTATCCGGGAATGAGAGCTCGTTATTTTTGTTGCTGCTGAGTTTCGTGAGCTCGGAGTAACGAACTTTCCACTGAGAATCGGCGAGGGTCTCCTGTCTTACCTTTTTATTTGGAAAAATAATAACTGGATCTGAGATATTGTGATTTCTTAATAGGCGACGGGATGCTTTAAATGAGCTGAGTTAAGAGCTGTTTTGAGAGAAGAAATTGAATGCTCAAATTGCTAAATTAATACCGAGCTGAGTGACGCTGCGAATTTAATATAGATGTAATAAATACTTCATTTACCCAAAAAATTTCTAAATGCAAAAGGTAGTTCGGAGGCAAATACGCACAGCACGAAGTATGTACGGACTACAGAGTTTATGTTGCGCCAATAAAAGTAACACGCGCAAAAGAAAAAGCTCGAGCGTTTATTTAAAGTTCGAAATTAGTTTTTCCCAAAATAACCGCCGACCCAATCAAAGCGCACTCGGGCAACTTTTTCCGCGATAAACAAGCTGCGCCAATATTGATGGGGAACAATGTCAAGTAAGGCGGAATATTTTACGGATCAATTTCCCCTCGGCGAGCGCAGTTAATTAAAACGGAGCAAACAAAAATTCGGCGCTCTATCGTCGAATCGGCCGGGATAATTGAGATCAAACGATCTTGCTCACCGGAAGTCACATCAATCGCTGGAGGTGGAAGCGCTCCCCGGCCGAAATCCAATTTAAACACTTTACCCACCTGAATCGCAAGTTAATCCCTCTGCCCCTTGCGCCAGTCCTTCTCGTCGCCGGGAGCTTGGAAACGATTCCGCCCTGGAAGAATCGTCGGGAGCGGAAACTGTCGTTTGAGAATTCCCGTCGGGCTGCGAATAAGTGCGTCGCTTCGAGAGCGAGAGGAGGGAGCGAGGCGCTTGGCTGCCGGAGGTGCCGGGAGGCGCGAAGGAGAAAAGAAGCCGGGCTAAATGAAAAGAGGGAAGGACTCGCTGAAAAGATGGAGTGTAGGACAAAGGAACTTAAACGCCCGCCGATGGAATTTGTAGATAAGGTGCATAAATACGTCTCGGGGAAGATTGCTCGATGATGGAAATGTTAATTGGTAAATGCATTTTCACTTCCGACAAATATTCCATTTACTTTAACTGGCCTGTTTTCGCTTTGCAAGAACTGGGTTACTCCGTACTTTTCAATCAACGATTTTCAAACCGGAATCTGCTCTCGAATTAAAAACGCGTTTTGATACATTTTGCAGCGCGACCTTCCAATGGCGACTCAATCAGATTTTTTTCTTTTCCAAGTGCGTAAATATTAGCAAGCAAAGCTCGGGCACGTCTACAGACGCTCGAAAAAGCAGAAGAAGGAAAAACAAAGAGAGAGGGCAGGCAAGGTAAGTGTGTACCGAAGGCG
>JAWWEM010000010.1:6963440-6980111 GCA_035582935.1 Ormyrus thymus
CCCCCCCCCCCCCCCCCCCCGCGGCCCGAAAGTTATAAACCCCGCTCGGCTAAGATTCCGCGGAAAGTAAACGGCGCCGTTACGCGGGATGGGTACACGCGAGGGGCGGCGAATCGATGCAGGCACGTCGAGGATTAACGATCGGGGTCAGAGGGAACCGCGGAAAACTGGGGCTTGTTTTCGCTCGTCACGCCGGCGGATGTACTTCAATTATGCAGCCCTGCAGCGAGGGAAATTCATTCGGGAAGACAAATGCCGTCGAACTCGCTCTCGGCCAATATAATTCAGCCGGCCGCGGAAGCGCGAAAACACGAGCGCCGAACAAAGAGGAGGAGGAGAGGGGGGGCGGGGGGAAGAGCTCGGCTACTGTCCTACGGAGGACGGGGAGGCGCGCCGCAAGTTCGGAGACCCTTTGCTCATTTGTTCTCAATGCGATATGCGTGATGCAGCCTTGTCCCTCTTGAGCTTTCGTGTTAGCCTACTTTCGCGCGACGGAGCTAATCGGAACGCGCGGCCCGAGTTTTTCGCTGACTGCTGCATGCGGACTGTTTATATTTGCGGGCTGCTCTTGATTTGACGGGAAAAAGGATTGTAGCTCGTTTATTATGTGCGAGGAAACCTTTTCTTTGAAATGTATTATTCACTTATAAAGTCTTGGAAAAACGTCGAGAAATGTAGAGCCGGATTTCATTTTAGCCTGGACAATGGATTTGGCAGTTTTCGATTTTGCCAGTGCGAATATTTCGGGGCGATTGCCGTAAAGTGCATAAAGCGTATGTAATAATACCCTGTTCCATTCCCATTTTTACATCAGGGATAGAAAATTATTCTGACAATTTTCAGAATGATTATTGAACGCGCGCGTAAAATTTTAATAAGGCCTTTCACAGAAATCCCATTGAAAAGCTTTCACAATAACGAAAATTGATCGCACAATGAATATTTAAGCACCCGACCATCCAATCGACAGTCGAATCACGGCCTCGGATCTAACTTTGGAATACCCGCTGTGTTCCAGGTGCCATGATGGACGTGGAGGCAGCCCTACTCGAGGGCTCCCCGACGATGTCGACCATCTCCTCGGATTACACGGAGCAGACGTACGCGGACTCGAGCTCGCCGGACTCCCCGAAGATGATCGCCCCGATGTTCTGCAGCAAGACGCTCGAGGAGGAGGAGGAGCTCACGCCGAAGGTCGTGCTGGGCAGGCAGATCCCCAGGAAGCCCAAGTTCCGGATAAGGCCGCCCTACCTCATGATCTGCATCAGCATCATCGAGGTGAGCGGGGATTTAGCAGTTTTTCCGCGCGAGTCGAAATGGCTCCCGCTCGTTTATCAGCTTAATGGCCCCGGGGGAGGCGGCACGCATAATTAGAGGAGAAATAAAGAGGATCAACTTTCCTTTAATACTTTAAAATATGAAAAAGCAGGATTATAATTCTGGACTGCGAGAGATTTAATTAATTTTATCTGCACTTTTCTACTTTCTCATTAGAACGGAAGATGTGCAGATGCGGCTTTATAAATTCGACTTGAAGCTTTACTTTATTTTATTTTTTTTTTTTTTTTTGGTTGGGTTATTAACATAATGTAATTAAATTTTTTAATAGCTGCAATATTATTAATGCATGGAAATTAAATTACACTAATTTCATTAATGTAGGAACCCTTTGATGTAATTTTCATTTGTATTAAGGACAATTTTTATATAAATGCAGACGGATGTTTTTAGATTTCATTCAATGTATTTAATTTCATTTGCTTCAAAAAACTTATTTGTGTGAATAAAAAAGGCATCGATCTTTTTGTATTGGTTCTTAGTTATTTTATTACTACTTGCCACTATAAAAATTTATCCAATTACATTACGCGCAATAAAACTAAATTAATCACACATGTTATTAGTTATTCAATAATTTTCTGTTTATACATCTATAATAATGCTAACAAAATCGGCCTTCTAAAGAGAAAAAGTCATGATACTAAAATTACACCTTCCCGAAACTATTCAGCAAATCTTACCGAACGAACAAACAGAATTTATCAAGCCGCCCAGGACAACAAGCAGCCCTTAAAAAGTTTAAGACTTCCAACCGGACCCAGGCCGCCGCGAACGAGCCGAGGCAGCTGAAAAAGCGCATATCGAGAGTTATTTCGCGGCAAACGCCCGGGGGGGGACGAATCGTCGCAGGTTGACTGACCCGCTCGCGCGGCCGGTCGATAATAATCCCGGCGCGTCGACGTCCTCGTCGCCGGCTTCCTTCCTCGGCGGGAGCTGCGCGCTACACCACTTCCGGGAGTTGGGCTCTCCGCGCGCATAAACTTAAAACCGCGGGCTAAACGCACTGCTAATTCGCAGACTGCCGAGGCACGAGCCGAAACTTTCGGGTCGCCGAGATGTAACGGCTTGGTCAGATCGAGCTGTCAGGGGAGGAGATTCATACAGTCGCGCGTCGAACTTTGGCCAAGAGAGTTTTGTCTATTGGCAGCCGGCGAATGAGGCCGTTACATTCAAATGTGGAAATTAAACTGATGAATAAGAGACCCGTATCAACTTTTAGAATAATCAAACGTTTATTTCCACGGCAGAGCTTGGAGGTCGCCGAGGAAAGAATTGGCCACTTCTGCATTGTTTGTTCTTTCAAGCTTTCAATACCAATGCATGAATTAAAATTTTGTTTTACTTCACTGCGGCGTTCTGACACTCTTGAAATATATTATTAGAGCACATACACCGCACTTGGAAGCACTAATTATGAAACATTCTAATTGCTCTTGTAGACGACTTATCTTTCCCTAATCCCATTTTCTTGCTTAACTCGTTTACTGTATAAACAAGTGCTCAAAGGGCAAAACTAAATTAAGATCATAAATTCTCATTCTTTTCATTTCCAACTCCAGCACTTTCGGGCGATTTTAAAACCCACCACCGAACCGCAATTTGCCAATGCTGCACCTATACGCCTTAAAAGCAGTATTTGAAAAAGGAAACGCACTGCAGTCGGCGAGGCGCTGAAAAAAACCCTAGACATTCGCGAAGGAGTGAAGGTTAAGGAGAGAGAAAAGATCGCGAGAGTCTCTCGGGGCCGGTCGTCGCGACTAAAAGGGTACACAGCGGCAAGTAGATGTAACGCCGGCCGGCGAGAGAGAGAGAGAGAGAGAGCTCATAACGCAATAAGTGCCTTTGGATTACGAAATGCGGCTGGCTCGCGAGTGCCCTCTCGACGCCATTATACGCGCTTTTTCCCCCTCGCTCGTTTTCCCCGCAGTCTCGATTTCGCCGAGCGAGTTTTGGTCCCCCCCCCCCCCCCTCTCTCCTCGCTCGCCGAGAGCCCCGCAGCCGCGCTTTTTTAATGCCAGCCGATTAACAACGTCGATTGCCGGCTGTTCAGGTTGCACTCTCGAAATTAAAAGCCCGTGCCGCGGCTTTTGTTCAAGCAAGATTGAGGACTTTCAAAGGAATCCCGGAAAATGCCTCTTGCCGGGGGGGAGACATTGTTTGCGTTTTCGATGGATTCATTCATTGCCGTAATTCTCTCGAGCTGCCGGCTCGCGGAAAAGAAAGTCTGCCGTTCCGTCTCTTCAATTTCGAGGAAAATTACTTTCGGAAGAAATTGGGTCACGCCTCGAGACCCTGCTCAATAATTAGAGCTTTTCAGAAACTGTAAAACGTATTTAGATAAATAAAATAAATGAAAATCCTTGAGATAACGATAATAAACCGCCGTCCTTTGACAAACCACTCAGCTTCTACTCTCGAAATAAAGCCTCTAAAGTAAACGAGCACCGAAAAGGAAATTAAAATCGACGAGCGCGAAAGAAAAATGGCTCCCAGGCCAATAATTGACTTAGCGACTCCTGCTCGCAGGCAGCTGCGGCAACAGGCTCGAAATTAAAAAGGACACGGGCTGAAAAATAAAATTCATATCGCGTCGATCGCGAAAAATGAAAGCCGCCCCGCCGCGGCGTCGGCGAGCTGCGCGCTCGTTAATAAATTAATATCCTCCAACGCTCGGCTCTCTCTCTCTCCCTCTCTGGCGCTCTTGCGCTTGCGCCTAATAATTATTTACAGCCGACGCTCGCGTACTCTTCAATCTTCATTAAAGCGCCGCCGGCCGGACGATGATGGAGCTCCGCGTTGTTTCCCCGGCATGCAGGTGTCACGGGCTGACGTTACGCGCCCGTTATGTTTAGGTTAAAAGCCATTTCGGCCCTTGAGAGTCGAGTTTCTCTATCTCCCACCCCGGCAGACGAATTAGCGCGGGCCGGAATTGGCAGCGCCGCCGAGGCCCTGAATTCTGTACGAGACGCGCGTTTGCTAATGTCGAGATTCGTTGGCGCGCGGCTGAATGAGATACCGCGGGCAATTTACGCGGGTATTGTATATAATATGGAGAGCCGAGAGCCGAGAGCGAGGGGAATTACCGCATTTTGGAGCGGGCTCCGGTCGCTATTCTTTTTCGTGATGAAGCGTTTCTTTTGTTATTCATGCAAGGAATTTCCTAGTTGTAATTTGCTGCTGGGTTTTTGCGAAATTGCTGCATAAAAATAAATCTAGGGTAAAATTTGCCTTCCGTTATCGGATCAACGGAAGTCTGATGGCTTCGTGGAGCCGTAGTCGTAAGAGCTTTTTTAGCAGCTGCATTGGTTTATTCTTTATTCACTTGTTAAAACTAGTGTAGGGTGCAGAAGATTATTATGCCGTTAGCGAAAATGTCAATGGCCAAGATAAAATTTATCATGACCTTATCTCCTTCACGTTGTTCCTACGTAATCGCATTAGGCGTCGACATTATTTTTACCTCCGGGCAGCCACGTTTCTTTATGTTCAAAGTCCCCTATTTTAGCTTTAAGAACAAGATAATAATGAAAGTTGGTCAGTTCGGGGAGAGAGTACGGGAGCTCTCTTTATCAAGCCGGGCAAAAAGGCTGAAAGAAAACGGAGAAAGGACACGGGGAGAGAGAGAGAGAGAGAGAGAGAGAGAAGAGAGGTATAAAAAAGGCAGCTCTTTGGAGAAAAAAATAAACGCTCGTTCTTTCAGATAACAGTTCACTGCCTCGGCGACGAGGCGACACTGCGAGAGTGGCTGGTCTACGATCCCCGGCAGCGAGTTCAAGGCTGGAGGTTTATTTCCTACATGCTTTTGCACTCAAACGCTCTTCACCTAGCGCTCAACGTGGTCATTCAGCTGGTGCTGGCCACTCCGCTCGAGGTAAGGCCAATTAGGACAATTCAATAAGGTCAACAATGGCCTCTCCCGCCTTCCTGGCCCCATTTTTCTCCGCTCCTTCGTCTCCTCTTTAGAGTCCCCGAGTCTCTGCCGCTGAGAGACTGCAGGGAAAAAAAACCGAGCAGTCAGCTGCGGTTTCGAGTGCGAAATCGTTGAGTCGCGTGTCTTTCGAGACGTGACGGAAGTGCAAAAATGCCGAGCGAAGTTAGCTTTTGGAAACATTTTTTAAAAGTGCTTGAAGTCGTTAATTTATTAATTTAATAGAAGTCGATAAATGCTCGCGTGGATGTCGATACCCTTTTGACATTGAAAGTAATAAAAATATTATTTTAAGATTTTTTCCGAATTAACTTTTTTATTACAAGTATAATAAATTTGCAGTTAACATAAAGTAATTCAACATTCCACCGCTACAGCCAAACCACTTCGCTCTGCTTCCTCACAAAGGAAGAATCGTGAAAGTAGCAAAAATTCAGCGTAAACAGGCGCGTTTGCGCGCCACTTAAAGCCCCGTAAATATCCAATACCCAGACAGCCATTAAAGCTGCACGCCGGTCTCCCGCCTTCCCATTCAATAATGCAGAGGGGAAAATTTTGCGAATTCGCAGGTGGAGCAAGGTCGGCTCGCGGTCGGGACGATTTATCTCGGCGGCGGAGTCTGCGGCGCACTGGGCGCCTCGCTGCTGCAGCCGAACCTTTATCTCGTCGGCGCTTCCGCCGGAGTCTATGCGCTCCTCACCAGCCACCTTGCTCATCTTTATCTGGTGAGTCTCCTTCTTTTTTCGCCCCCGGTCTCTGTCTCTTTCTCTCGTAAAATTTTATTCAACGGCCCCCGGGGAGGGAGGGCGCGCGCGATGCCTTTTTTATCTGGCCCCGCCGCCCCTTTTTCGCCCAGATGCACGTACACGCGCGCACTGAAAAATGGGGAGCTTGGTGTAATGCGCGCTGCTTTGATAAAAACGCTGATTGCGCCGCGTGAGTTCGCGGACTTTCGAGATTGCTGAATTAACGTTGATGGATTATTGAAAGTAATGATTTGCCATTCGCAATAGATAAATTGGAAAATCTAGAAGATGCTTTAAGTAGCTCTGAGTAACAAAGAGACAGATAATTGTAGAAAAATTTTAAATATTTTCAAAGTTGCAAATGAAACTCGAAATGATCAAACAGCAAATAAATTAAAATGTAAATTTAAAGCGAACTTTCGACTTTTCACCTTAATTATCGCGTAAATATCTGAATTAATATACTAGCCGAAGCCTCATTCGCCCCGCATAAATTTCAGTCGAAGCAATACTCGACTCTCGAATCGAATCGATTAAAAAAGCGAGCCTTCTCTCTTAAAGTGCCACGGCGAGCTCCGCTACGCAGGCTGGCGGCTGGGCGCCGTCCTCCTACTAGCCGGGGCGGACGTCGCGTCCATCCCGGTGCCCACTCTCCTGGGTTGCGGCCGGGTGGGATGGGCGGCGCACGTCGCGGGCGCCCTGGCCGGTCCGCTCCTGGGCCTGGCGATCTTCCCCAGCCAGAGCAAGAAGGACGCGCGCGGCCGGAGCTTCGTGCGCTTCGTCAGGCTGATCTCGGCGGTGAGCGTGACGCTGCTCGTCGTCGGCGCCATCCTCGGCAACGTCTACCTCATCGCCCTGCCTCAGCTCAGGAGGCCGTCCTGACAGAGGATTGAGATGCTGGTCCAGTTCTGCAAGAAGTCCTTCCTCATAGTCAAGATTCGAGAGGCCGTGGACGCGGTCTTCGAGTGAGCTCGGGCCGACGGTGGCGCTCTACCTTCTACAGAGGTTACTCGGTGCAGTCTGCTTTCGAGTGGGATCGTTATTTATTACTTTGGCGCTAAGGTCGGAAGGGCTTAGAAGGGTTCGCGGAGATCGGGTAATTAGTCGGGGATGATTGCGACGATGCCGTTAATGTGAATTTTTTTATCGACATTGGTATTTGCGTGACATATACACTGCCGATCAACGCGGGGAGAGGGATTCTACGCCGCAGTAGTTATGCAAATCGCATCGGAACGTATGTAAATCGTAACCTATTCGGTACGGGGCTGACAGGTGGATTTCATTAGAATTTCTGTACCGACAAATCCTTTGATCTCATTAACGGGAAAAATTATGTATCCTACATCGGACTGCACAGGTACGAGTATGATTGTGAGAACCCATTTACAAGAAAGTTACGAAGAATACACTGTACATAAAAAATGATTAAGAAATGACGATGCGAGTCGCTAGTAAATCGTTCGACTTTGGATTAAGAAGAATATAAATTATTCGATTTAGGACCTTCTCGGATGTACGAAAGTTATAACGGTAAAAACAAGCTAGTTTACTTGCATTTTTATAATCAGTATCGTTCATTAAATACTTGTAGAGCTTTTAAATGAATATTTTATCATCCTATTTTCAACGTTTAAATTACCTCTTGCAATTTAATTTAATTATCGCCCTTTGGCAAACTTTAAAACTATTTTTACCTTTATTGAACGGCTGCTTTATTTATCGCGATTCTATCGAATAAGTGATTGGCAGCACCAGAAACAGATTAATTTCAAGCATCTATTTATACTTGAAAAGCATATTATTCCAGCTACGACGTCTAGACTACATCCGCGTCTTCGTAATTCGTTTCAAGACAAATTGGCAAGAGCAAAATCCGGGTCGGCGGCGAAATAAGTGTCGGCCGCAATCGAAATTCTGATTTGGCAACAGGTTCCCTGTAATCGCGCAGGAAATTCGCGTGCGCGTCGAAGCCCCGCGTGATTTGCAGCGGAGCTGCTGCTATTTGAGTGCGCGAGTAATTACACGCGCGCAGGTATTTCAAATTCGAATATCCGCAGTGTTCTAATAGTGCAATGAAAGGCTATGATTTGCCAAATTGCGAAGCAGTTCTGATAGTTAAATGTATAAATTCCAAAGAATGACTTTGCTTGCACTGCTTCGCGTCTTCCAATAGTAGATAATTCTTCATCGATACGTACAGATTTTTTTTTAGATTTAATCAGAGTTTGATGTATTTACGCTTTTCTCCAATATTAGAATTATAATTGGGATTAATTTCCGAAGAAAGACTAAATGATTTATTTATTTAATCAAGCTCTCGTCGTAGAAGAATCTAAAATTAAGATTAATGTTGCACGTTACATTATAAAATAAGTAAGTTTTTACTTTTATATAATTTGCTATTGTTGTTGATTCTATTATCAATTAAGGGTGCAAACGTATATGCGTTCACATAATTCATCAAAAGTAATTCTACATAAATATTTAGAAACTAACGTAAAATATTTTCAGTCGAGTTTCTTTAGTCATCTGTATAACTTGGGAGGAATGAAGCAAGTCAGTTAAAAAAAAGTTTAGGCCGTAGTGAAAAAATGTAGGATTAGAAGAGATATTAAAAAAAATTGTAACAAAGAAAAAATATTTCTTGTGCATTACATATGTTAGTATTGGGAGAACTTGGATTGCAAGTTTTCTCGGGGAAAAAAAACGTTATCTGCGCTGGAAGAAAATTTATTATAGCAAACAAAGACATCTATTATACTGTGTAAAATAGCGAAAATAATAATTATTGCTACTATCATGTAAAAAAGTAAAAATTATCGCAAGACGAAGCTTTTCACAGTTATTGTGGCGATTAAGCCGGCGTGAACTTTGACCCTAAGCAAAGCGGTGCCGAAACGAACTGTCTCATCGTTAAACTGCCACGGAGTGAATTTTTGCAAAGTCTTTGTATACCAAATTAACCCGTTAGAAATTTTATATCGCACGTTGCGTCGCAACCTGTATTTGTAAAACAATTTATAAAAATTTCGCGATGTACAAGAATAAAACATCTTAAAGTAAAGCATCTTATCGATAAGTACCTTTAGAGGAATAGCGCGACTGCTCAAAGCGGCTCCTCCTCGCGCGAGGGGAGGCGCGTAAAAGTAACTTTGTTAGGCACGTGATGCGATCTTTCGGCGTGAATTGAAAATATGTAAAATAAAGGTGTCGCCTCCCTCGACGAAAAGCTGTACTGCCAAAACAGGAGTGCATCGGCTGCGAATGCGAGTGCGTGAATGCAATGGAGAATATAATGTAGCGTTATAGCGAACGAGCGAAAGAATTATTAACGATGTTCGATTTTCTTTCGATTATACTGATATTTTTCACTTGTGTTCCCGAAAATACGAAATAAACGTTTTTTCATAAAAAACTCATTTTTACAAATAACGAGTCTAACGCGTTTGTTTATAATCCACATTGATATCTATACCCCCAAATGCATCGAACGCCTCCAACAGGAAAATAATCCCTGCATCCGCCGCCGCAACGAAGTGCATTCCTCTCATCGATATTCATAACCATAATCACCAATGCTACTCCGCTCGCCAATTTATACTAAATAAAAGTATTTTTGCCCGTAATAAAAGATACTAAACAAGCCCGACAGCGGCCCCGCGTCCTTTCCACCTCGACTTAGACAGAACAGGTAAGTAAACCTCCAGCCTGACGTTAAAAGCCACAATACGATTCCGATTGCATTTCGTACGCACGGACGCACTCCGGCCGAATAAAGAGGGCCCAATGAGAGAGGAGCGTGTGGCGCAGGGCTTCGAAGGGAATTTACCGTCAATGACTTGCACGCGCGCGCGCTCACGTGCTCATATTATGCGCCAATAAACGCAAATGCCAGCGCTCGCAATGCCAGGATTAGGTCGCGCGATGGTTTATAACCGAATGCGAGCGCGTGATAAGTGATGTTATGCTAATCTTAATTTGTCTAATTAGACCGCTATTGCTCGGGCTAGAAATATATTTGATGAGCTCGCGCGCATTCATGATAGACGGGGACTTTCGAAACAATGTGATAATTATCTTTTGTGGAAGCATGTTTTAGTTTTGCTGCAAAGTGATTCATTGAAAATCTGCGTATTCGTGTCGGTTAAGAAATTTAAATCACTTTTTAAGTGATGAAATTGGATTTGATTTTTATTGCGATCCGTCAGAAAATTATTCTTTTAATTATCAGTGCATATTCATGCGAGAGCAGCATCAATTTCCTTTTGCAAAATAACTAATTAAACAGCAGCCGAGCATAATGGTGATCTCGGTGGAATTTAAGCGATAATCTTCTCAAACTCTCTCCCTCTACTTCAACGAAAATACAGGAATTTAATAATTTCAAACAGCTTTGTAATGACACATACCACCTAAATAAATTCAAAGCAATTATTCGAAATCAAATGAAAGCCAGCCAAATCGGTCTGACATTCTCGGAACTTCTGATTATGCCGCGACTTCTTTCTGCCCCCCTTGAACAATATCTGTACGTAAAACTAATTCTCCGAGTAAATTAAACATTTCAAGATGGCCGCCGCGGGTGCTTGCGTGCAGCTCGTTTAATTTACGAGAGTGTCGTAATTGAGTCAATGGGGCACGTAAGGCGTAAGTAGCGCAAAATACGCGCTTCTCGTAACTATTAATTCTCGACCGTTGGGTCAAGAGTACTTTGCTTACCTGTACGCGTTTGCAAGCACGCATTCTGTTACATTTCAAAGTAAGGCGCAGGTTGTACTGGATTTTTTTAGTCCACTTAACGCGATGGAGTTTCTTTTAATTTCCAAGTGCCTTTAAAGAATAATATTGGTTTTTTTTCAGTAGAGGTAAAATGTAATATTTTTAAAATGTTATTAGTTTGAGCGCTCGTATACATTGAAGTATATTATTGAAGTAAATCGATTTACTTTGAGATAAATTTCATTAAATTAAAATATATGTTCGCGTCTAGTGAGTAAAATTTAATTAAAGGCTGTGTAATTAATAAATACTTTGAAATAATATAATAATTATGCAATCTTTTGATATTGTACGAACTCTGGGAAATAAATAAATAAAATAAAATAAAATAACATAAAAAGTATCGGCAAAAACATAAAAGATAGGTAAAAATTTTTAATTAAAAATTTTTAAAGCGCCGCAGTTCTCTGCTTCAAAAGTGCTCCATGAAGCTGTAAAGTTAGTATAAAAATGATGAAAAAAAACCACCAGCACGTTTTCCAGTTTATTTCTCGCAGCTCGTGAAATCAAAAGCCGATCGCATTTGAAACACTATGCGAATAAATCGCGCTGATATTCTTTTCCGAGAACAGCCGGCGACTTGAAACGAATCCGAACGAGAGTATAAGGCAAGTTCGGCAAGCGAAACGGCTTACCAAATTCACAGATGCGAATAGCTTAATCGAGAATCCGATTGCAGTAAGGTGGCATTACGTCTCCTCACCGCTCCCGCGCACTTTCGAGAGCCATTGTCCTCGGAATAATGAATTAATGAAAGATAAAGGATAACTGGGAAGGTAGGAAAGGAGCTCGGTGCGCGGCTTGCCGTCGCCGATAACGAGAGACAAAGGAGCAGCGCGAAGGACCAAAGACGACGACAAAAGGGGCCCTTCCTCCCGGCTTTCTCTGCACCGCAGAGCCTCGGTGTGACTCCGTCCGGGAGGTTGTACAAGGCGCTGCAAAGGTAGAGGGGCAAGAGACAAGTGACAACGCCTGGCGAGAGAAGGAAACATAGAGGACCTTTATTAAACGTGGCACGTTATTATTATACAAGCCTCTGGCAGGCGTGCGGCTTATATACGTCTTACGGCTATTGTCTCCGTTTCTACGTTTAAATGATTCGTTGGAGAGAAGTAAGCCCGAGCACTTTGTGACAACTAAATTTTCGCTTCTTCCCGGGCGCTTAT
This sequence comes from Ormyrus thymus, assembly GCA_035582935.1. NCBI lineage: Eukaryota > Metazoa > Arthropoda > Insecta > Hymenoptera > Ormyridae > Ormyrus > Ormyrus thymus. The sequence goes on from JAWWEM010000010.1 coordinate 6,975,404, forward strand.
TTGCTTTACAGCTTCAACGACACTTGTACATTTCAATATTCCAAATCTTTATTACACGTTTGAGTATACAGTTGATACTTGAGAAACACAATCTTACATGCATGTAAATCACAATAACACATACTTGATTTATATAAATCGTACAAGTTACCTTCTGCAAACGGTTTAATGAATTGAATTATTAAAGCACTACAAATCAAACACCATACTCTCTAAAATGTATAAATAATACTACGGATTCGCCATTGAAATTAATATAACATAATCATAGTTCCTATTACACTTAATCAGCATTTTCAATTATTGGAAGTTAAATTTCAATTATCTGGATTGTGAAGCGTAAATCTACAGAAATTCGAAAATCATTTATATGGCTGCATCTAATCCGGTTCTATTGAGATCTTTTTACGTCTGGGCATAGACAGCAATTAAAAGTATCATAGAAGCGGTTCGATTTTTTGATTTCTAAAAGTGCGTACAGCAAAGATACAAGTATAATGGCATAAATAAAGTTTTATATTAAATTTTTTAAATAAATATATTATGCACTGCTCGCCACGTATCCGCCTTGTGAAGCGTGCATTTAACTCAATCTTCGCATAACTACGTTCCCGAATAATTGTACAGCTCGCAAAAATTTCCGAAACTATTAACGAGTAACGTAACGTCGTTAAATACCAAAACTCGATTTCGCTCTTCAACTTCAAGAATTACGTTTAAGAGGCTCCTAAGAGCAAAAGTTCATCAGTCTTAAAACGAGTATAAATCCTTCTTAATAACGTCCTTCACTGGCGTGTTTCTGAAGTCCGCCCTCAAGCCCTTCCCCTCCCCCGTCACCCCTCCTTTTATCCGCGTTCTCTCGGCGTCCGATCATTCGTTGACTCGTACCACCGAAGACTCGTTAACGTCATCCGCGGCGACGCGGCCCCGAGGAAAATATCCCAGCGAAATAATACGTCTCGAACAGGATTACGTAAACCAATTTTTCCCCATAACGATTTTACGAATTTCACTTGCCGGGGGATTTTTCCCGTAAATATAATCTCGTTCCTTCCAGACCGATGCGCTCGGCGACGGTGCGCAAAAGCCTAAACAATTCCTCCGGGAACTCGGTAATTTTCAATAGCGCCAATTGCGGGGGCCTGCAAATCTAAGACTTTATCTCGAGCTTGTCACATTTGTCAAATTTAAATTTAAACTTTCAAGCCCATTTCCCCGGCTCGAAGCACTTTCCCAACTTTCCATCAACGCCCCCCCCCCTCCCCCTACGCGTTTCTACCTCTGGCAACTCGTAGCCGCGAGCGCGGCACTATCTCCGAAATCCCGAAGCTTCCGGCACAGCTCAGCAGTCGAGCTTCTTGCACTGGACGCCGAGCTCGGTGCACCGGCACTCGAGGCAGGGGTTCGACAGCTCGGCGATGATCTTGCCGACGCGATACATCCGCCCGTAGATGTTGCAGCCGGCGAGTTTCAGCAGGCCCGCCGGCACTTCCTTTTCTGTCGTTGTCGCTCTCTGAGTCGTCGTCGTCGTCGTCGTCGTCGTCGTCGTCGACGTCGACGTTGACGAAGGTAACGACGCGGTCGTGGAATTTCGAGGAGTCGTCTCGTTGGACTTGGGGTCGTCGAAAAAGAGGTCCAGCACGCTGTCCAGCGAGAATATCGAGTCGTTCTCCCGCTGCTCCGTAATCGGATTGCCGCCCTCGCTGCAATTGCCGGCTTTGTGCGCCGCCGCCGGCTTCCGGCTAACGAGATTCCGATCGGGCGGCGGCGGTTCGAGGAGGAGCCCGTCGAGGCTGTCGTTGCGCGAGGAAAGGAGGTAGGAAGAGTCGGCCGACTCGACGCTGCTCGACGTCGTTATGCTGTGCTCCACGAGGTAGGGTATCATCATGTCGCCGATCAGCGAGGGCAGATCCGGGGCCGGCTCTGTCTTTATGACGTCGCGGAACGGATCTGGAGAGACCGTCGGCTCGTGCTGGGATGATAGCGTCGAGTCCACCCGGTCTAGAACGACGGTCGGCGACTCCACGCCGTCCACTGATAACAGACCTCATTTTAGATTCTTAACAGGCGGATCTTTTGCGATTTATTGCTGTTAGTCCTAGCTTGAGTAGTTTCAAATCAAGATTATAATTAAAAGAAGCTATGTTTGTAAAAATTCTTGATTAAAGCTACTTCGAGTATCTTTTTTCCATTTATAATAATAATTAAACAATAGTGATTAAAATTACAGGAAAGGGCATTTCGACAACCTACCACAGATCATTTTACTACAACATTCATCGGCAGAGCTACTAACTCGTCGGCAGCCGATCTTCAGTGGAGGACACTTTTGGTTGGTGCATACAATTTCTCCGTAATAGCATAAACATGTCACGCAGGGTGCACTACTAGGCAGAATTTGTCCATGGCCATATTCGCGCTCCTCGTACAGGCAGTTCGTCGACAGTTCTATCCGACAAAAGGCGAAAACGCAAATCAGCACTCGCGCTTGTTTTTCTAAAGCAGTTGGAAGTGAAAACTATTACCGTCGGTCTTGCGATGAGGATTGGCAACTGGAAGCAGTTCCGGTGCGACGGTGACCCCGGTGCCGATTTCTAAGTTCAAATCCGACGAATGAAAAAGTGGCTCAAAGTACGGCGGCTCCCTTGGCACGAAACCACCTGTTAAACGCGAAATAAGACATTATTTACCTAAACACTTTTCCGCCTCGTGGAATGGGCCTCTATTAAAAGATTACGTTTTGCACAATGTTGCGTGATAACTCCTAATTGGGCTAATATTTTAAAGTAAGAGAAACTTTGCGAATTCGCGCTGAAAGAAAAATGCTAGCGATAAAATGCTCCCTTTTTTTATGACGCGGCGTTTCCGCAAAAATTCAAAACATTTATATGAAGCAGAGTGTCCTTTCTCAATAAAACTTTTGAAGTCTTATAGTAAAGTATTATTTACAACAAAATTTTACGAGTACAAAGACTCGGTTTTTTTCATGAGTTTTCTATTAAAAGCAATACACTTCATAGCTTCAGAAAGGCTTTGCATTTCTTTTTTTCCACAAAAAAGAGATGATCACAAAGGAAAATTCCCCTTACATCAAAAAGCTCCAAAGTACGTTTTGATCCTAGATCCTTAAAAGCATAGAAAACAATCGAAAAACGGAACTCACCTCGCCGGAGGGAAAGTCCTTACCTTCCGTTTTCTCGGGGGGGCTGAATCGATTCTTCTGCGTGACGATGTCGTAAAAATTGGCGTCGGTCGGCCTCAATTCCGGAGCGACGGCTACGGCGCTCACCGGATATCCGGTCACGGCCGAAGGGACCTCGTCCTCGTCCTTGTCCTTGACTAAGGCGTCGGCGGCGACGAACGGAATTATTCTGCGACAGAGGAAGAGGAGAAAGTCGCCCACTTTTATCGGCGGCGTTCGTCTTGCCTAATTATCGGCATTATCTCCCGCGGCGCTCTTAAGCTTTTTACGAATGCAAATGAAATTGCTCTCTTCGTGCCCCGACAAGGCAGACCATTTACCTTTTATTAGCGCATGAACATCCCCCGAGGTGGCGGAAAAAACATAGTATTCGCGGCCGCGATAAGATCATGCCTGTTTGTACTTGTAATTGAATGACTTATCTTTTAGTAACTGGTTAAAAATTCGGTTTAAGTATCTTTGTAATACAAACACAAATAATAAAAGTAATACAGGAAGTTTTATTTTTAATCTGCCTTAAAAAATTTTCTGAAAAATGACCGAGAATTTGTCAAAAGTAGAGCTATTTTTCCGATTTCATCAAGTTCAATCAGAAAGAGCTCGATCTGATTAAAAATTTACCTAACATTAGGAAGAGACGGCGGCAAAGTCGGCTCGCTGTAATCGTATTCATAATCCTGGCCCTTGCCCCGATTGGTGATATTGAGAATCGCCTGGATGCCCGGCGGAATCGGCTTGCCGATCGGATTGATGGTGACGCCGTGTATGTTGCCGACGGCCACGTTCGTCTTGACGGTGACGTTCATGACGAGCATGTCGTCGGGCACGATAATCGAGGTCGACAGGCCGCTCGACGGCTTCTTCACTGCTATTACCGCCTTCTCCGCATCCACTTTCTCCCTTTCCTCGGCCCGCTCGGCTTTGTTGTTGTTCCCCTCGGTCGGCGCTTCTTTTCCCGGCGCGAGACTGGATTGGCTCGCGGCAGCCGGCGTGGTTGTCGTCGTCGTCGTCGTCGTCGTCATCGGCGGCGTCGTCGCTCTGCTGGTGGTGGTAGTCGGCGCTGCTGACGTGCTGTGCGGCGTAGGTGCCTTCGTCGTCGACGTTGTCGCAGACGCAGACGCGCCGAGATTTATGGATGACGTCGTCTCGAGGTGAACTTTGTCACCAGAAGGGCTCTCGACTTCTTCTTTCCTGCGGTTCGCAAAATTGCACCTCAAGTATTTCGCTTAGACTTTTTTTTCTCCCGCTGAGTCGTACGGAACATTTTAATGATGCGCATAATGTCAGCGGATTTACTAGTTTTCTTTTTCTTTCGGGTTATTCTAAGCTGTGCTTCAGGCTTTCTTTATATTCATGAATTTGAGTTTCAGAAATAATATTTCGGAAATTCAAACTCCGCGTTAGCATTTAAAAATGTACCGACATTGAAAAAGCTCGCCAACACTCATCGCGTTCGCTTGAAATAAAGAAAAAATATGTTTTGCCCTCTTTATTATTAATCTTTCC
>JAWWEM010000010.1:6980211-6997527 GCA_035582935.1 Ormyrus thymus
TCTGAAAAGCTGAGCTATATATTTTAATACATTTTATCGCACCGCAAACATCCTCGTCATTATCGACCGTAAACCCCGGCAGCCGCAGCGCGCACGATAACGCAAACCCCGAAACTAGTTATGCTGCAGCCGAGCCTACCGTTGACTAGAGCAGTTCACGCTGTACTCGGCGTGGGAGGACTCCGGCACTTCTGCCACCGCGGCGACGGTGGCTGCGGTGGCGGTCACGGTCGCAGCCTCGTCATCCGCGGGCGACGTGCCGCCGCTGCCGAACGTCGTCGCTGCGGGCGTCGTCTCCTCCGTCAATGTGTCCTCCAGCAGGGTCGTGCTCGCCTCTCGCGGGTAGGAGAGCGAGGTCGCCTCCTCGGTGCCTGCTTGGCCGCGCGTCGTCGTCGTCGTCCCCGACAGCTCCAGGCTCGAGGCGTCCGTGCTCGTGGAGATCTGGGGTTTCCGATTCGTTTTATGTATTGACTGTTCGCTCGGTAAATTCAATGGTCTTTAACGGTGCAATGTTTCAAACGTTTATTTTAATGCAGATAGACAAATATTTTTGAAATCCACTTTTAAAAATATTTGTATATACCGCTTTTTTCACTGGTCGATACGCGATCAAATATTATTTTACCTTTGCTGCGTTGAATTTTACACTAAAAGCTCGTATTTTTAAAATAGAAAAATTTATATGTGTTTTGCATTACTTGATCGAACCTCTCGCTTTAGAAAAAAATTTTAAATTGCAACATAAACTACGAAAAAGTTATTTCAAAATAGCCATAACCCTGTGGGAAATTTCACCATTATTTTTGGCCTGTTCGCCAATATTTGCCCAATTCCATTGAAAGATTTTTATATTCTTTGTTTTATTAAATTTCAGTAGTATTTTTTATTTTTTAAATAAAATACAAATTTTTTAGGTCTAATAATTTACAAGAGGCAGTGTTATTATGCTTGTCATTTATTATTTATTATTATTTTTTATTTATTAATCAATTTTAGTTTTTAATTTTATTATTAATATCATTTTATCTTATTTGCCAATTTCAACATTATTTGGCCAAGTTTTTGGTGAAAACGGTGTCGTTTTTAGCGGAGTGGCTGACCAAAAACTAGGCCAATTTTTAAAAAATTGATCTAATACTGTCGAAATAATGGTGAAAACTTCCACTAGGGAATCAAAAGTTTCTTCAGATGAAATTCAAACTTTTCTAGCCCAATGAAAAATCCGCAAAGAAATACTGCCACAAATTGAATTTTTTAAACATTTAAAAAAAAAATCCATCCCGCGCACCTAAGCCTCGGCTTTAACATCTATCGAAGCTCAAGCCTTACCAAATCGAAAGGAAAATCCCTCTCCGCTGGAAAAGAAATGCAAGAAGAAGCGACTCACCTCGGTGGTCACGCCGGTGAGCAGCTCCTGATCGCGCGTCGTGTGCCTCGGATAATCCGTCGTCTCGCCGAGGATTTCGTTGTTCATCGTTTCCGTCTCGAGGGTCGGCATTGATTCGGTTGCCATGGCGAACTTTTCAGTGATGATTTCCGGGGCGTCGAGGGCCTCGTTTACGACCCGGTGACCGCGACCCTCGACGCTCAATGCCGCGTCGTGAATCGCAGGCTGTCGGATATACCGAGATATAGGAGCTGCGCGCGGCTTATTTAGTCTTCGCCGATTTCGCGAGATAACGAGCATGAATCTTTCAGGACTTTTTTTTGTGCGGAGCTTCTCTATCTGCCGCTGAATTTCGACGCGGTCAATGCGGGACTAACGTTCCCGATGCTTTAATTGGCTGTGCTCGTTATTTATATGCGAAATCTGCTTTTGATTGCGCGCTGGTTAATAAAATTAACGATCTCCTTCTGAGAACGCTTATTTATTTATTACCAAGTTTTATTTTGCCATTAAAAATTTAATTTTGGATATAAAATTATTATATTAAAAGAAGCGATTTAATGGGAAATTTTAAATTAAATTTATGAACTATTTATTTTCATTTTTGTTGGCAAATAAGAATCCAAATCGTTTGATAAGTTTATTAAACTTACTATAAAAACATTACGATTATCAATTTTGAAAGTATAATTAATTAAAAATTTCAAAATATTATATTTTCTTATACCCTTTTTAAACGCAAAAATAATAATAGCTACTTACGTAAAAATTGGTTTCTTTACGAAATTTAGCATAATCTTTACTAATAAATGCGTAAGAAGCGTAATTCTGGGCAGCCTTAACCTCGATAGTACCACCTGAAATTCAGTCAGAATTAATAATGGTTTTGTAAAGGTTCTTGATTATCGATGTACATTATAAATTGCAATTCTTTTCGGTACTGTAAGTAAACTACATCTTTCAAGCTATGATTTTCAAGCTTAATTTAAACCGCTCTACTTACACTGACCGAAAAAAAGTAGTAAAAATCACTATTTGGTATCGTTACTTCAGATATGAAAAGAAAAATAATGATATTTACTATATGCTTTGAATTAACTACAATTTTCGATTTAATATTTACTGTTTGAATAATAATATTTGTTGTATCAATAGTAAATATTAAAATCGAAACTTGCAGTTAATTCAAAACATATAGTAAATATCATTATTTTTCTTCTCATATCTGAAGTAACGATAAAAAAATAGTAATTTTTACTACTTTTCTTTCTCTCAGTGTATTTTTCTTACTAATGTTAGTTTTAGCATATTAGAAAACTTAACACTGCCTCCAATCATTCTAATACATTTCAAAAGAAAGCACAGCTGTCTCGCACAAAAAGCTAATTAGCGAACGAGGCTAAAAATGTCGAAGGATCGGAAGCCGATTCGGAATCCGCAGATCCGCATCGCGTACTCACTGCAGTTGTAGGTGGAGGGGCAGCACTGGCCCTCCTTGACGATCGGCTTGCATCCCTGCAGGGGCGGCGCGCAGGCGAGGGGCACGCATCGGATCGCGCCCATCGCGCAGAAGCAATTGTCGCAGGCGGCCTTCCACGCGATGTCGCGCACCATCTCGCCCTCCTGGTAGAGGCGCTGGCCCGCGCGGCAGCCTTGAGCCGACCCGGCAATATAATGCACAAGCTCAATTTTCAATTATACGCACGCGCGAGCCCCGACACCCCGTCAATTATGCCGCGGACATGCGTGCACGAGCGCGGGCCTCCGAGCCGAGGTGCAGTCGGGCAAGGGAGTGAGAGTCGAGAGGAGGCTGCGGCCTGCTCTGACTTACTCGAGTGGAAGGCTATTATTTCGCCCGAGGCTTTTTCTGGCTAATAAGGTGCAATCGGATTCTGGTGGGGAGCTCGAAAAATCCATAGAAGGTCTCTTCAATATTTAAAAAATTAATTATTAACTCGTGCAATTAATCATTTATTTATTTTTTATAATTCAAAAGTGCATTAAAATACTTGGATTTTTTTGCAGTCTTCCATATTTTATGTACAAAGAGAGGATAAAAAGCGACATGTTTCGGAATAATGAGACTCGGCAAAGGTTTTTACTTTATAAGCTCTTTTCACGGTAATTAAATGTATAAAAGTTAAAAATATTCTTGCAAAGACGCTCCTGCCAATTATAATTTACCAACAATTTTCCATGTGAATTTGGTCTCGGAACAAAAAAAAGCCCTTCCATTTGCGTTTTCAATTAGCAGCAAAAAAGCATTTAATTATTACACTCTCACCGCCAACTTGACCCGCTAATTAATCATTTCCAAAAATGCTCCAGCAACGAAAGGACATCCTTCAATACGAACGGGTCATCCTTTAACTCCCCGCTCTATCCAGCGCGCCTCGGCGAATCCGCCGAGCCCGACAAAGAGAGACGTCGCCGCGGACGGGGAGCAATAAAAAGCAGGGTTCGACGGAAATTTTCCTAGCTGGAATTACGAGCAGCCGCGTTAGGCGTAAAAGGGGAAGGCCATCGCGACGGCCCGGCGAGGAGGATCGCGTGAGCCCTTAATTGCACTCGCGCCGCACGAAGGCACGAGATCGACTGGGGTTTATATAAGCGCTGTTTGAGGGCAACACTCACCGTTTCCTGAGATTGCTGCGAGGGTTGTCGAGAACTCCGCCTGACCTGCGAAGCAGATAAAACAACCGTGACGGATATAACGGGCTGGAGATGCGCCGGCCGGCATCTTTATTCATAAATCTCGCTTGCATTAGAAAATAGATGTCGATTGTTAAAATGCTAATTTATGATTCAACTTGGCCTCTGCTCTAACCTCCTTCCTTCCTGCATTAGCTGTTTCATCGTTAATAAATTTTAAGAATTCAAGGGACGTTATTATATTGACGTTTATTTTAATCTCAGAATTTTCATTAACGAAGCTACAAAGCTCCTCCCCCAGAAAAAGAAGGCGAAAAATCAGACCTAAAGATTAATCGGCGGCGAATCCCCCCCTGCGATCCTCGAGCGGCACCTACTCCGAAGCAATCTCGGCCCGGGCTGCGGCGAGAACGCGGCCCTTCGAAAAAGTGGCGAGGATAATACTCACGGGTGCAGTTGTAGGCCACGGGGCAGCAGGAGTACGGGGCGTAAAGTGGCGCGCATCCGGGCAGCGGCAGCAGGCACTTGGGCCGGATGCATCTCCGCGCCCCGGAAATGCAGTAGCAGTACTCGCAGCGCCGCGAGCCCATCATCGCCGAGCCCGGCCCGTACCGGACGCCCTCGTAAAGGCATCCTGCCGCGGCCGCATGTAACAGACCAACCTCTTGAGTGCCCTCTTGAGACTTTGAGCTTCGGGACTTTGCGCGAGTTTTTATTGCCGCGAGCTCTTTGGCTATTGCCGAACTTGCCGCCTCGTCGCTTTGGCTTAACTTATTGCAGGATATTGCCTTATTGGCTGATGGATAGGTTTGGCAGCGGAAGGGAGTGATGGATGCGCCGGCAGCACGTGCTCGCGCTATAATCTTTTTCGAGGAGGCGATTTATAAAGCTTTCATTATGTACTTTCGAAATCTCGAAGCGAGGCCGCGGGAATGATTAATCGAGCGGAATAAGTAGGATTTAATTAATTACCTTCCTCGGTTCTGCGGCGATGCGAAACTTCCTCGTGCGAGCGCTGGAGAATGTTTTCACTTTCATCTGCAACAGCGATAACAATATCACAGCTTTCGAATGGGTTCCTCGCAAAATGGCATTGTTTTATAATCGAGTCGCAGCTGGTTACAATAAGAGAGAACGCGATTTTGGCCCATAGGACGGAAACAATCCCAAAGCAAATCAATTTAATCGAACGGCAAAAGTTAAGCGCAAAAAACAGAACGGCTCCCCGTCGAAAGCGAGTCTAGCTTTAAAAGCTTTCCGGCTCCATAAAACGGTATATCACGTTATCGCAGGAGCGAAATTCCGGCTTCCTCCACTTAAATATTTTACAACTGCTTCGCGGCTCGTTCGTAAATTGCCTAATTTATACGTTATTACAGCCGTCGTCGCCGCCATCGGATGAGTTTTCGCTCTGGTCGTTTTGCGCGGCGGGCCATTCGATTAAATCGCTAATGAATTTCAACCGTTTGTTATACGAGCGTAAATAATGAAATAAAAGTGTCGCGGCGTCAAAGGAAAAGCGCAACAAAGAGAGGCGAACGGCGCCGGAGAGATATAGGCAATGGGTTATAGAAAGAAACAGAAGCGCTTTGAAATACAATATCGCGAATCGGATGTACATATATTTTTATCTTTAATTACAATTTGTAATCCCAAAAGTCGGAGATATTTTCGATTTTTATCGCTATTGTATAATTGCCAATATTTTTGACTTCCCTGCTCCGTTCTGTTTTTTGATGAAATAAACACTATTTTATTCATTTAACACCCAGAATAGGAAATTACAATTTATCGCCAACTGGTTCATAATTTCTTTAAAAAAAACTTTAATTCTATCTTAACAATTTTTTTCAAACGTTATAAACAACTCCAAAAATGGAACGTAATATTTTTGAAAATAGCTTATTTCGAAAATTCGAGCAATTTTTCTAAACGCACGCGCCGAAGACTCGGAAAAGGTTTCCATCGAAACGAAAGCCAAGCACCGCAAGAGAGAGAGAGAGAGAGAGAGAGTTAGCTCAGCGAATCGAATAAGCGGAAAAAGTGCCCGTCGAAATTCGGCCGCGTCGCCTGGGGAAAAAAGGAGGAGGCGGCGGCCCGTCGAGCTAAACGGGGGGAGGCCAATCGGTGTAATCGACGTGCAAAGTTAATGTCGCCGCGTCGGATCGATGCTCCTCTCCTCGGTCCGTACCCTCGCCGCCGCAGACGAGCTCGGGGCAGCAGGCGTTCTCGGCGGGCGGCCTGGCGCGGCATCCCGCGGGTGTCGGCTGCGGAAGGCGCGGACACACCCTTAGCCGGCAGCGCAGCGAGCCCTCCGCGCAGCGGCACTGGAGGCACGGCTCCGGCGTCGGCACCACCAGTCCTTCCAGGTACCGGCGGCCCAAGTAGCTGCAGCCTGAAAAACGGGATTGAAGGGCAAAATTACAGGGCGAATTGGAAGCGCGCGGCAGAACGTTTTGAGTGACATTGTAGCCGAGTCGTTTAATATGATATGTATTCTTTGCTGCTGCTGGATATCGTTCAATTCTTTTCCTCGTCGTTTCTCAAATATTTCTTTCTGTGAAATGTCGGACATTTTTATACAGAATAAGTACACCTGTAATATAATTAAAATTTTAAAACCTTTGTACCAAACTGCTCTGCCAAGCAAACATCCTCTTGACTTTATCAATAAATGAGACAGCCATAAATGCATACAATTAACGCCGCTCGCTCCGAATCTCCGTCCCAGCAGCGCAAAAATACACCTCCATGAATATTAAACGCAAAACGGTTAACTGGGTGCAAAAAAGGCAAGAAAGCCGCCGAGGCCCCTCGCCGCGAGCCGCGATACATTCATAAACAGGTGCATAAGCGAGTGCCCCCCCCCCCCCTTCGTGCAATAGTCGCGGGAAAGGAAATTCAAGCGAATCCTCTTTGGTCGAGGACGAGAGAGAGAGAGAGAGAGGGCTCGTTATGCTGCCAGCGGCTTTTTCAACTTTTCGTTACGGGCGCCGTTAATTTGGCTTTCGACGCTAACGAAGCGAGCCCCGAATTAACGCGCTTGTCGTTGTTCGTTGATCCCCAGAAATCGCTAATTAATGATTTGTCGCAGTGACGGAATCCAATTACTTTTTCAGGGATTGATAAGCATTCGCCGGCGAAGTGCGGCCAGATTTTGATATTGGTTTACGGCGAATGATTTATTGTAGACGGTTAAGCTGTTGAAAAATAGTCAATGGTGGGGTGAAGTGTCCATTCGCACGCGACTATAACAGTCCTTGTTATTTGACAAATTGATATAAAAGTTATGTGAACGTAAAACGAGGAAGGGGTAATTATTATTATTTTTAGAAATGAGGCACGACAAATATTTATAAAAATAAGATAGATCTTGAATTTATTTTATTAAAAACCCATTCAGAACGTTTAGATAATAATTTTATATCATCGCTATAAATTTTCATCCAAACTCTAAACAGCAATTTCGATACTAATTTACAGTATTTTATGATGCGGTAATATGATTTTACAGCACGTAAATTTTAGTAGTTCTGCAAACTTGCAAATCATAAATACAGATTTTAGCAACAATTTATTAAGAAAATACCAGTATTTAATGCAATTAGAAATTCGTTCAAACTTCGTAAGTACAATATATGTTGCCATAAACTGTTTACCATCAAACTATTCGAAAGAGATGAAATTTTAAACAATTAATTTGTTCTCATTTTACGGTTAATTTTCGTTTCAAAAACATTTAAGCGTCAATCGATAATTACTATTTGTCGAGGAGCAATTGCACGACACGTAATCGAATGAAACGAGCGCATCGTTCATTATCTTCACGTGAAACTATTTATTCAAATAATGCGCAGGAAAATAGCAGCCTTTAGCAGATGAAAAAATCTCCGAGTAAAACCCATTACGAAAATTAATTTTAATACGCATCCCATTAAAAACAACTTTCCCAGGTTTAATTATCATTATGTACACCTATATACCTTTAAGTTGGATAAAAATTAAAACAATCGTTCGATCGAAAGCTCGCTCGACATCTCGCGGTCACTAAAAAGCCCCGCAACGGATCATCCATCAAAAATGCTGGACAATCCCGAATCGGGCGCGACTCGTGACAGTCATGACTCTCGCAGCGCCCGGCAGGGCCAAACTGCAGCGGCGGCTAATCTGCGAAAGCCGGCTGAGGGTGGGGGGGGAACTTTTGCGCCGCACTGTATCAACCTCGTCTGCATGCATGCATATAAACGTCGCTCGTATACATGCACGCGCGCGTATTCGCCGAGCCCGTCGGGGTAATAAACGAGGACAGCCGCGCCGCCGCCCTTGAGAGGTTTAAAGCTCCCGCACGTGCGCCGGACGCCGAAAGCATGAATGGAAGGAGCAGGCCTACTCCCGGCAAAGCGTTCCCACGCGAGCGGGCGAGGAGGCTCCTCGGTTGACTTGCGGCCCGACTGGCGCACTTGACCGCTGGGCCTGGAGGTACTTGCTCTTTCTCGGATGGTGGGGAGGAGAGAGCTTAGCTTTTTAATTCGTTCGATGCAGGTCGAGGGAGTGTAAGGAGGTCGTGGCTTGGGAATTTCATTGATGTTTTAGTATGCGCGGATGAAGAATAAGTCAAAGTGTAGTGTAGAATTTTACATAGATCTTTCGAGTGGGTGTAATAATTTCATCAAATGAACAGTGCGACTTGTTGAACATTGCTTTGTGAGAAGCAAAGAAAAAATTTAATTCATAATTTAGAAGCTCTCGAATCGGAACGAGAGAAACGCACATAGACTTAAAATCTTTAGCGAGGATCTCAATTTTCATAGTAAATTACTCGACAGTCCCGTTAAGCAGACGTACGTATTACATTCGCGAGGTACTTTACATTATAGACACAGCTGCCTCTGCGAGGTAGTCACTTCCAATATTTACCCCGTCTGCATACATCTTACATTTTAAATTAGTGTGGCCCAAGTACAATGACACAATAAAGATCTCCCCTTAGTGCATAATCACGGCCCTTATGAATACGCGAGTGTTTTCTAGATCCCGAGGTATTTTACGGCCGGCATGAAACTATGAGACTATGACATCTTTATTACGCAGAAACTTTGAGGATATTCTTACCTCTCGTTTTGAAACCTTATGCTTAATATAAATTTTGCTGAAATTACATTCTTGCGGTCTCGCATGACGCGCATCCTAAAAAGGCGCGAGAGCTGTGCTATTAAAATGGTTCTTTCAAAAAGAGAATGAAAATCAAATCGTTTTGGGAAGCACGCTGTGCATTGAAACGTTTTCAAAATAACAGCTAAAGTGTCATATCCCCTTTAGTAAATGCAATTGGCGCACATCTTGTGAAGCGGGTGAGCGAAAAAACTAGTAAAAAAAACAAGTATCAGCAATTAATATTGCTTTTAAATTGGCAATTAAAATTATTACTTTTTGACAAAGGCTCTTACTTATTCATTAATTATTTTCAGTGAATAATTTTCAATAGGATCCTTCTAGCAGATCATGCAAAATTTACGCACTCCCGTACCTCCATAACAACAGTCAGCAGTACATTTTCGCATTGTAAAAAATCCAGCAATTTATCGTTTTAATTTACAATCCCCATCGCGGAGGGTCGTTACGTTGGCTCCAACTTTTCGTCCGGCCGTTTAACATTGAATTGAGACGTCGAGTGTTTTCCCGTCTGTAAAAGTAAGTTTATTCGCCTCCGCGCGCCTAGACCCTTTGTCGTCTATTTGCCTGCGCCTCGAGTCCTTCTCTCGAGTCCTTTTATCCTTGTCCCTCTCTCTCTCTCTCTCTCAGCCGGCGACTCATCGTTGGCAAAAATAACACAGCGTAACGCAACATTACGGACGTACGTTTCGAGAGAGAGAGAGGCTCGAGCGCAATAAGTAACCGCGCGAGCGTGGGCGAAACTGTACGCTGCGCAAACTGCGCGACTTGTTTTATGTCGCGGAATAAAAATCTGCCGCGCATTTTCGAGTTTCCTCCTTTTTCGTTTCAGTAAATTCTCGGGACATAAAATTTCTTCCTTCTTGCTGCACTTTCTTTAGCGAGTGCCGAGTCTCGCCCCGCTTGCTCGTCGTTTTGTCCGACTGGCAGCGGACCGCGGCTCATCGATAAATCGTTGAACATACCGCTGAAAGCATTAATATCAAGCGAAGGAGGCAGGTATTTTTGATTCCGAGTGCAATTAAATTTTAATTAATATTCATTCTCGGAATAATGTATAACGTTACTCGCTTTTAATTAACGGTATAAATTTTTCCGGGAAAAATTTGCGGAAAATTAACAATGTAATATAAAATTAACATTGCTATTATAAAACGAAAAGTTTGCAGGAATAACAAATTGATTTTTTTTTTTTTACTGTTTTAATCGTGAAAATATTATCTATTAATCAAATCTATAGTTCCGACGCTAATGCATTCATCCGTCCCTAAAAATGCTAAACGTCCCTAAGAGATATGCATGCATGTTAATTACACTTAAAATATTTCAAGCTCACCGATTTCAATTAAACTTTTTATTTACGCGAGTGGAGTGCACCCCTGTAAATTATATGCCGCTATAAAATTTGAGCGAGTTTTTGAAAACAATCCGAGAATAAAATTTTGTAATCGTCAAAAAAATATATCACGAAATTAATTAATAAAGTTTTGTACGCGCACCCGTAAAATACTCCCTACGATTCACATATCGCACGCTTTTTGCGATAAAACCGATTTCAGAAATGTGGAAATATTTATTCGCTAGCGATCGATGAAGCAGTTTAATTGCGCTAAATTTCAAAATTAATCACGAGATTAACGCGCAAGCAAGCCAACTGCTATATTCAATATTGCGGTCGCATATCGAGCAAGAAGCAGCGGCATTCGTTCGCATTTATTGCTCTTGATTAACCCCCGAGTGGTCTCCGCACGTCTCAGATACCATGTTTTCCCTTTATAATCACTTAAGTCTATTAGATATTTAACAATCGAATTACTGAAATGCGTATACGTGCATTATGCGATAACGTAATCTACTTGTGATTATTTCCAGTGTATTTAATGCAATTAAGCTTTCAATTATAATATCAACGTCTTTTAATCAAAATGCGCATGCTTAAAGTTTTGTTATATTACTGGTAATTTTCTGATTGAAGGATCGAATGCAAATAACACACAACTATAAATTCTTCTTCCAAGTATATTTAGTCCACAAAGCACAGATCATCCCCAGTCCCGAAAGTAGAAAGCCAAATAATTAACAAAACCGATCGATCAACCGTATAAGCTTCCGCAGTTTCCATTGCAGACACACATCAGAGCAACTTGTTACTTGATAAATGAATAGGAAAATGGGCCGATAAATCCGCGTGCAGGAGCCGCGCGCACGAGCACGCCCAATCAGCGTAACGCCCCGGCCGCCACCCCCCCCCCCGGCTTTTACTCTATTCCGCCCGGTGCATACATCCGACTCCGTTTTAATTACCGGGAGCCGCCAAAGATCGAAGCCCGACCTGTTTGGCTGCGAAATCCCGGGCCTGCTTCGTCGCGAGATAAGTTGATCTTCGTGAAATCGCCGTTTTCCGGGCCGGAGGGGCTGCGTATTTCGTTGTAACGACAGGAAGTTATTGCTTGTAAATTTCGTATATAACGTATACTGTAAAGCGGGAGATTTAGGAGGACGAATTAGTGCGGATGGAAGCAATAAAAGCAGGCTATTCGGCACTTGCACAATACTTTTGGAGATGGAAGATGCTTTCATTTCTGATTTTATTACGATATCTTAAAAGGATTTATTGAATATGTCTAGAAGGTTCGTAAAATTGTCTCCTTTTAATAAAGTTAACCTGAAAGCTTTCGTACCTTTAAAAACGTTTTCAGGAATATATACTTGTTCGTACGTTAACCATAGACCAAGTTAATCTCTCTTCCTATACTCTATGGCAGCAATAATTTTTACGAGCGTAACGTACATTTTCACTGAAATATTATTACCCCTTTGATTACACTAACTCTAAAGACTGTCTCTTTAAATCTATCGCAGATCTAATATTGGCGAGTTTTCGCATTACGTTAAATTGGCCTCATAAAATTCCCTTTATGACGACATATTTTTCTCTTGATTATTTCCTTCCTACCATCTGAATTTTTGTAATTAAAGTCGAATAGCAGAGCTCGCTTTGCTCTCTTCCAAAGTGCTGCCATTTCCGCGCATTATGTCGCCCGCAATTATTGCTATTAGAGATTTAGGAAGCGGAACCGCCGTTTCTGTTTTTCATCTTGCACACGTGGTTTATCTCCGTAATCACTTGCATTAAGGGTGGATTCTTCTGCTTTTTATGCCGGGGCAGCGTATCTCTGCCGGCATGAACGTTCCAGAATGCCTTTATTACATTATATCCTGCAAGAAATTGCTTAGTAAAGCTTTGAAAAGATTGTAGATAGCGGAATTCCTTGAAGAGGTTAATATATTTTTATTGATATGAAAATTAAACCTGACTAATAATCAATCTTAATAGCTGCTTGTTTACTTAATTTAATGATTTTAATTATATTGATATTCTAATTCTGTTTTCAGCACGTTTGATAATAATATATAAATTTCAGTGTTTCTCTCGGTAACGACGTTGTTATTATAATGCTATTATAACGCCAAATGGACATACTCATCGCATCTATAATAATGCATGCAAGTTATTAACATCATTCGCCTAAATTACCAGGTAATATTGTTATGATACCATCTGTAATTAATTATTCTCCAGCTCAGAATGTACTATTTATTTTTAAATTAACTATAATTTTTCTACACAATTCTCAATGACACTCTTGTTTCTTAATTTAGAAAGTCTTAAAAGTTAAATTGCTTGGAGCCTTTTCTTAAAAAACTCCGTCAAAACTTGACCTGCCCAAATTCACTTTTTACTCTAAAAAAGCAGAAAAGCCCTTCTCTAAAAAATAGCAAAACCAAAGCAAAAAAAAGGGGAGGAAGCGAGCGAGCCAGCAAAAGAGAGCTGGCCGTTTCCGTAATAATTAAAAAAGGGCCGAAAGCAAAAAGCGCAGCGGGAAATGCGGGGGTTTACACGCTCGTGCTCACATTCTCTCTCCCTCTTTTAACCCGACGACACAGCTCCGCTGTAATTTCACGTACAAAGGCTGTAACGACGTGACTCTAGCTGGCCTTCGCAACTCCTAAGAAGAGAAAAGACTCGCACGAGAAAGCAAGAGAGAGAGAGAGAGAGAGAGAGAGGGAGAAGAAAAGCTCGCCAAAAGCTCGCGCGATTCGTCGCCGTTGACTTTGCGCTCACTTGGCAACCGGATACACATCGGCATCCCGGGCAAAGGATTCGAATGCCGGGCGCAGCGCCGAGCAAATAACGAGGCTGCCGAGCAGCTCGCAATTAACGAATCGCTATCGGTAATCAGCGCGCGCAGGCACGTAAGCGCCCGCGAGAGACCGAATTGATTCGAGCGCGCGGATACGCCGTGCGAGAGGCGAGGAGCGGGCGAGCCGCCGAGCTGGAATAAATCCGCAGACTGCTAAGAAAAGAGGGGCAATCGCGATTTAAAGAGGTGCGAGCGAATCGCTCTTTGGTGAGATGAGCCGAGAGCTGTCGACTCAATTTACCGCTCGCTTTTCAGAGATTATGCTGGTTCTTTGGGACTTGGGAACTTCGAGTCGTTAAACGGTAAATTTTTAGGGAGGATCAGCTGCTGCGTCAAATGAATTTTCAGATAAATTTATCGATTGGAATCAATCGATTTATTTGACTTTGGAATTTTACCGTTCTTGATAACGATTGGGTATAATTTAATTAATAATTGCACGTCTGCGTATTCTGTTCTCCCTCTTTTCTGCATAAATAAAAGGACTTGTCGTTAATTTAAGAAAAATCTAATTTACACACTTTGCAGGGCTCCATTTTATTATAAGCCACATAATTTCTAGGAAAATTTTATGTAACTTTAAAGTTAAGAATCACAAAATCTGGGAAACTTGCACGTACTCACGGTTAGCCGAACTTTGCTAAAACTCAATTACCAACTTCTCAAAATATGCAATAAAAAATTCACGATTCTCATTAAAAATTCATAGTCTCCGCGGTAAGGCAAACTGCAAAAAATCTTAATAAACGGCATTTTGGTAAAGCGTCACTCGCGCCAAACGCTCGGCCCCCGAAATATCCCGCCTATACTTCGGGAAGCTACACTCGGCGCTCAGCGAATTAAGGTCAAGATAACTCGGAAATTCTCGCGAGCATCCTAATTATTATTGTAATAACAGAAAAGAAACTCTGGCGAAACTTGGCCGACAGCACACTAAATAAAGCAAAACTTGCCCACTGCCAGGTCGTTCATCACCCCGACAGAGAGAGAGAGAGAGAGAGAGAGAGAGAGAGAGACATTCGATTAAAAAAGACGAGTCGTATTAATCCCCGGGAAACTCCGGCAGCCGGCGACTCGATTTTAAATTTTAATGAGGAATTCATATTTTTCGAGCCAAGGACCGCCTCGTAAATTACCGAAAGTTGCAACAGAGTTGCGGGAAGACAAGGGGAGCGTCGATCGTAAAGTTGCTCGCTGTTTCGACGCGAGTTTAAGAACCGAGCCGGATAAAAGTCCTGGCGAGCTGCTCCGCTTGTCGCCAGACGTCGCGGAAACTCGCTTCTTACCTACAGCGCTCGCTCCCTCTCTCTCTCTCTTCCTCGCGCGCGCGCGCTTTCGCTATCTTCTCCCTCGCCGTTGCGCTCTGGCTGTTTTCTTTTACTATCGCTGCTTCTTATCTTTCTTATTACGCGCGCGGAGATATGACTTTCTGCTGCGATCCTGGAAATTAAGAAATTCTTTACTGCCCGTGTTGATTCGCGCTCTGAATTTCTGCTCGTCTTTAAATATTTTCCTCGCGTTTATTGTCAATTGATTTATATTCAATTGTTCGTTTATTGAGATTTGATAATATGCATAAAGCGGTATAATCACTGTAGCGTGTAATGACATTTTCTACTTCATTTAGGCATTACTTGCATCTATTTACATAAATTTACGTACTAAATAACGGTGTGCATTATTGTAATTTTAGTTAATTTTAGTTTTAATAAATAATTAAAGGGGCCTAATTTTCTGCTAATACAAGAGTCTTTGCAAATCCTTCAGCATAATTCGCTCCCGAGTGCCTGAAATAAACTATCATTGAGAAAAGAGAAAAAAGTCTCGATCCGCTGATCCCCATAACCATGAAAAACTTGTTCCAGCGGTCGGGCTTATCAAGCGCAAGAGGATCCGGGCAATAAAAAAGGGGACGGGGTATATTCGCCGCCAGCTTCGCGTCTCCGGCAGAAGACGAAAGAAACAACGTGACTCCGTGTCTCGTATCTTGCGGATGATCGTGTAACGCGTGGGTGGCTGCGCGGCATCGATATCCCGCGCCCTCTCCCCCAAAGAGCGCCGCTGATGTTTGCCCTGCGCGCTTCGCTGATCCGGCTGCAGCCGTCGCCGCCGCCGCCGCCGCCGCCGCCAGCGGCTCGATAAAATATGCACTGTGTACTCTTGCTCTTTCGTCTCTCTTTGTCTTTCGCATTGCAAATCGCGGGAGCCTTTGTAAAGAGTTCGCGGCGCTTTAAGAAATTTCGTCGACGAGTTTGCGCAAGGACTTGCGGCTGACTTTTATCAATTTTAGCCGGCCGGCAAGGCAAGCCTGACGATCTCTTCCGCGGCCGTTTTCTTCGCGGCGGTCGGGAACTGCACGAGGAGTCGGTCGAATTTTCGTTTAATCAGGCAGGATCGTGCATTATATTATATCCAAAGCAAGCTGATTTCGCGAAAGTAGTTGATTTAATTAGTTGCAGGAATCGAGTATGCAAATAGAACAGTAACAAAGCTTTTAATTAAAGTTTCACTGCAAATTTATCCATTTAAATATCTAGATTTTATTTCGTCTAGACAGCGACAAAATATAGTGCTACACAACGGGAGCTAAATTAAAATATCGACTATTTAATTTCACAATAAATTCCCAAAATTCACTACTGAACAAGCATTTCTTCGTGAAAAACTCCAGCGCGACGTATTAAATTATTATCCCCTCATCCATTAACTCTACTATTCCCTGCTCCCTGTAATGCAGAAGCTTGTCAGCAGCCTGCAAAAAGCAGCAAACACATCGAGTCCCTCGTTGCAAATTTATCGAACGGCAAAAGAGAAGCGCGGCCGATTTAGCATCTCGCTCTCGCTTCAGCCTTTGTGCGTCAAAGTTATTTTGCTCGCCGCGCTAGTTTTTCGTTCACTTTATCGCGCCCCGCTTATGCGCGCGGCTCCTCCCCCATTGTGCTCGATCTTTGACGCCGATGACTGTCTGCAAGCTCCGAAGTGTCACGGATTTTTTTCCCGCCCTTTGTCCCGGCCTTCTTTGTCGCCACCTGAAGCGAGCGCGACTCCGACGTTCCGCTGCACAGTTTTATTTTCCCTGCCGGCGCTAATTTTCACGAGACGAGCTTGAACGACGCGCGATGTAGGCTCGTGTAAAATTGATTTTCATTTGAGAATTGCGCAGTTTCATTTCTGCGCGAATGCATAATTCACCGTAGAGTTGGAGATTTGTAAATTGGAAATTTTCGATAGTCCGTATTCGACGCCTTTTCGATAATATTCTGATTCGGTTCGAATTTACATCTTATATATTTCTTTGAATAATAAGAAGTACGCAATTACTGTCTGTCAAAGTGCGACTTTTTAATGTTGATGAGTAAATATTTTTGTGCGGCAATGCGTGATATTTAATGATAATCGTGACGAATGATCCCTTTCCATTAAGTTAACTGGATCAAATCTTCTGAAAGAAGATCTTTTCACCTTTAGACTCTTATCTTCGGTCTCTATTACTTTAGATACTCTATATAGACTCACTTCTTCATTTCTTTCTCATTTCTCCATTTCTTTTAACGACTTTAGCTTTTACCGACTTAAGTGCTATCCGTACAGCATTCGTTTTTCACTTTTCTAATTCCGACTTATCGCTTGAGCTCTTAACGATACCCAATCAGAAACTAATCGCAGTAAGTATTTTTCCATATTTAATACACTTTTTCTTTAAATGTCGTATATTTTACGTGGAAATTCGTTCATTAATATCGTAAAAGTCGTGATGTTTAATACTAATCTACTTGCATTTTCGATCAAAACTATATTGAAAAATTAAGATACAAACTCTCTGATACACGGAGAAAAATGTTTAAGTTAAAATTGCTATATTTTTTATGAATCGAGAGACAAACTTGATTTATGCAGCAA
>JAWWEM010000010.1:7003602-7025975 GCA_035582935.1 Ormyrus thymus
CCCCCCCCCCCCCCCCCCCCCCGAAATAATCTCGGCCCGAATGCTTAATAAGCGAAACCGAAGCGTTGATTATCCCGTTTTTCCGCTCGGCTTTTTTCCGGGCGCGAGGAGCGCAATTTTCATTTTTCACCCCTTGCTAATTCAACGGGGGCCGATGTTTACGCCGTCAATTAATTAGGTTTTATTTGACGCGAGGATGCGCGAGCCGGATGCTGCGATAAACGCATAACGAAATCCCGCCTCGTCATTTGCGATGATTACGATGATAAGTAATTACCTAGAACCTGGCGAAAGTCACGGCTTTGTGTTTATTGTTGATTACGGGCTTTTTTGTTGCCAATGTATGCTGCTCGTTCGTTATGAGAGCTGGATATATTTATTCATCATTTAACGAACGCTTTGTAAAGTACGAAAATCTGTAATTAAAAAATTCTTGTTCGGATGTAGCACAAAAGCGGTGTAACGGTTTGAACGGATTTGTTGAATTATCGTTTGAAATTAAATAGGATTTTAAACGCTCGAAAACAATGGAATTGAATTTCTAAAGAGCAATGGCATCGCGTTAAATATTAAAAGAATATCATTGCACTGCACGTAAAGCACACAATGAATAAATCACTCTATAGGTTTTACAATCCAGCGTGCTCCGGAGCAAGTTTTACCGCAATGTTAATGGGCCGAACAATTCGCATCATATAAATTTCGTAAAATGTGTACCGACGATCACTAATTGAAATTTACAGCGCCGCGCTGCGGAAGAAAATAAGGCTGTCCGGACTACACGCTTAACGGAAGTTAATAAAGCAATAAAACGCGATCTCTCTAATACCGAGCGCTGCATATATTATTCCTGAGGGTGGAATCCGCGGCGATACGTTGTAAAATCAGCGAACACGATAGCGACAAGTGTTCCCTCAGCGACGCTCGTAATTCACCGGCATTAAATACCCCAACTCGCGCAGTCTCCGATCGTGTAAGTTCCTCTCTCTCTCTCTCGCTCGTCCCGGTCCACCTTCTCCTTATCTTACGCATTTTGTTTGCTTTTTTCGCGTTGCGTCTCGTTATTCTGCTTTTTCTTCTTCCTCTTTATGTAACAAATGTACGGACATCTATTTTACTTTGAAATAGACCGGGCTGCTTTTCTTTCTGATTTTAGCTCGAAATATTTATTTTAATATTGCTTCGATGAAGTTTTTAACGGAATAATTATTTCCGTGCTTATTAAATATAATAAAAGAGGTATGAATTAAAAATTAAAAATATTTAATTTATTCTAATAGTTTCCATTTTATTTGATTTTCCTTCACACTAAATAATAATCTTATCAAGTTGTTGAGGAAGCAACGTTTCCCCCCTTAATTTCCTTGAAACTCCGCGCAAAAGTGTATTCATCGAATAAAATAGTAAATACAGGTGAGTCTAAAAAAAAATGGCGTAACTACAGCCCTGAAATACAATCTCTCCCATTTCGCAAAATGAAATTCCTACACGCCGTAAATACTTCACCTTAACCATGAAATAATAATAATATATTTCCTTCGTGTGGAGTCTCTATTTTCTCCATTACCCTCCATCTCGCTTTACCGCTTATCTGAACGTCCTTCTCCCTCTCTCTCTCTTATCCTCCTCCGTCGTCGGCGTCTGCCAGTCGAGCAGAAGGAGGAGGAGGTGGCGGCGGCGGCGGCGAGGGAGGAGGAGGAGGAGGGAACAAGTCGCGCGGCCGATGAATGGACTGGAACAGGTTCTGAATCTTATGCAATAATAAATGAGTGACCTCCGCCGGGAACACCTGGCGTGACTCCGCCGGCGCGTGGGTGGAGGGGCGTCCGCCTGTATACGTATAGCTCTTATTTATTATCGCGGGGACTAAACAAGCCGAGTTTTCTCTGTCTTTCTCCTCGCTGCATAAAGTATCGGGAAAAGAATTGATTGGCGTCGCCGAGTCGGCAACTCAAAAGTGCCGACTATCGATCGGACGTTTCTGTTTTTTTTTTTCCTTTTTTACCGCGGGGGTATGTACCTTTCCAAAGAAGATTATTGTTTTTATCGGAAGACGGATGAAAAGGTTGTTGTTCGGTAACGAGCTCAAGTCTTCTTCCCAACTATTTTATACTGATAGATTACGCCAAAGTTTCTCGCGGGCATTCTTTTTTCCGGGCTTATTATAACTTGGCTAATTATCGGCTCGGGTTTCAAAAAAGATCCGGCTCAGACTCCCCTCGCAAAACTCCGGCGAAAGATCGTAAAACGCAAAAAAGGCGCGGCTTTTGAAACGAGATCCGCCGCGCGCCTAGTTTATAAAGCTGCAGAACGAAACACTTGGAAATTACTTTCATATTTCCCGAAGCCCCTCGATTCTGCTAAGGTGGCAGGCCGCTCCATCAAAAATAAATTCCGGGCTTCAGTCGTAAAATACATATTCAATCTCGCGGGGGGAGCGAGCGAGCGCACGCATCTATTTTACTTTGCCGGAATGACGTGTGCGAGCGCGCTCACGCACAGCTTGCGTTCAAAAGTTTGCCAAGCAAACTCGTCGAAATCGAGCTGAATCCGCCGGGCGGATTGATATCGGTATAAATTATTTTACCGGCGTAGGGGGGCGCGCGCACTTTCTTCCGCGAGGAGGAAAGTTCCCGAGCCGGCCGAAGTAATGGATCGCCTGTCGTTTAATGGCGACACGTCGATTCGCGTTATCGCCGATCGTGAATTTTCAATCGACCGGGGCCGGGATTTTCGCGGGCGGACTATACACCTGCGCGCGACTGCGGGAGAGGCGCGACGCGGCCGACTCTTCTGTCTCTCCTGTCCTGCGCTCGGCTGAATTATTCATGCGTCGGGTAATTAGACGCTTTACGATCGTCTGAAAGAAGGTGGATGAGCGCGAAAGAGTCGGAAAGTGAAAAGATAAGGGGAAGTGTTGATTGCGGAGCGAAGAACTGTAGGCGCGACGTTGTCTTTTAAAGACTCTATAAAATTTTTTAGTTAGAGTAAAATGTATACACTTGTATATTTCTCTCGCTTAGTTAGTTAATAGAAGAATTTTGACAAGTAACAAGAAGCATCGTCGTCACATTTTTAAAATTCTGGCAAAATGAGAATACTTAATTCTTCATATTTCTGCCGTCGTTCTTTCCATAAACAAGACAGCAAATTGTTATTAAATTCCTTCGTTGACTGCTGCGTCAAAGAATTCAAGGAATTGTCGCTCGGCGTCCGTGAAAGTTGTTTTAGAGTCGAATCCTTTCCAGTTTAAAGGGAAACGGATTTCTCGAGAGGCGGCAAAAGGTTATATATATAGGAACGAGATTGCCCGTCGTTATTGGAACGCAGCGTAAAAATGCTTAAGAAATAAAAGCAAGTGTTTATTAAAATTCATCTAGTTTCGTAGCCGTGCAAATTAGCAGAAAGAATAGAGGCGAATAACAAAGAAAAATCGCAGGCCGAGTCGGCGAGCCGTGGAACGAAAACGCGCTTTCGTGCGCAAGTATCATTAAAAGAAAGGATGAAAATAAGAATGCGAGGTGGCCGAGGAAAGACGTGGAAATTGCCAAACAGAGAAAATTGTAAAAGTGCACGAAAGGAAGGTGGGAGGGGGGGGGGGAGAAAAAAGGAAATGGAAAGGATAGAAATTAAGGAAGTAAGAGCTGCAGCGGCAAGGCAAAAAGAAAGCTGCGAAAAAAAGTAAGCGAGACGAGGCAAAGAAAGAGGAAAGCAGCGAGAGCCGCGGAGAAAGAGGGATAGTTTAAACTCGACTTCCGCGCAAGCTGCAGTGGAGACAACTATACATTACTGCTCGAGTGTTAATTTACGTCGCACGCCTTCTTAATGGGCCGGCAAATGCAAGAGCGTCTCCGCGCTTCGTATTGCGGCACGATTTCTTCTCCTTCATTCATGGATTTCCAGGCCGGATTGTCTCCTCGCAGTTAATGAGGCAGGAAATTGATAAATAATTAACCGGACCCCGGCAGCGAGGAAGTCCTGAGTATAATGCGTAAATCTACGTCGGTGCACTTCCCTTGCGACAATACCTATATTATAGGCTTCGTGCCATTCCCTTCGTTAAACTCCTTCGAGGGGAAATAGCTCGAACCTGTTAGTTATGGCTTCAATTTTTATGTTACTTTATGATCCGGGTATTTTATGATATTTGAACGAATTCAAGGAGAATTTAAAACGGCACTTTTTCACTCGAAAGATCAGCCCGTTAAATAATACAATGAAGTAACTAATCAACCTTTTTCATTGGGAATTTCGAGAGAACTCTTTTTTCCAGAAATGATTCCCGAAATGATCGACGCGCGGCCCTTTTCACGGTAAAATATCGAGATCTGAATTCATGACGCAAAAATTGACGCACTCGCGGACGCGAGGAAAAAGAAAAACAAAAAAAAAAAAAATACAAGCTCGTTAGGTGAATTTGGCCCTCGGGGCTCTTTGGGCGGAAATGCGGCGCGCGCTCGTTAACCGAAATGATTGACAATTGTCTCGCGCCGATGATGAGAGAGTGCAGTGCCGGTCGCGCTTAGCGACTCGCCTCCCGGCTCGCGAATTTCGAGGGCTCTTTAACGCGCGGCCCGCGACGCCCGCATGGCGCGTGGCGGCGCGCACTGCCGGCAGCGCGACGCGGCTCAATGAGGCCAGATAAAGCGTGCCAACGGGACTGCCTTAGATAAGGGAGTATTCATAGACTCTTTGCCGCTCTCCGCTCTCTCCGTACGCGATTAAAGAAATAATTTAACGGAGGATGGACGCGTTGAAATGCGATGGTGCGAAATTGAATTATCGAATTAGCGAAAGAAAGTTGAAGCCCCGAGCGACTCTGCAAAGCGCGAAGGCTGATAACGATCGAGGGGAACTAAAGCTCGCGAGAGGAGAGCACGGCGGCTTGTCAAGTCCAACCGCTTATTACGGGAGCGGTTCTCCAAGCAGCGATAGCATCGCAGAGGCGTCTCCGAGAAGTGCGCCGTCAGGCTCCCTCTCGTCCGAAGCTTGGCGGGGCGTCGGTACCCGAAGGCTTCACGACAACGCAGGGGGCTTTAACTCGCGGAATCACATGGATCGGCGACCATAATTTGCGGTCGGCCCGGCTAGAATTTCCGGGGCGGGAAAGACCGAGAGGCGCAAAGTTACCTCTCGCGCTCGCGTCGCGAGTTTGTTTCGCCGCCGCTCTGTATTACGCACAGACAAGTTCGGCCCTCTCGCGCATCGCTATCCTACTAATTTCAAGGATTAATTTAACGTTCAACTTTGTTAATGACGCACTCGGCGGCTGACTTTCCGCCCTAAGCCGTTTCCTACCACTACCGGGAGAGCACCTTTTAATGCTCACCCCTCTTTGTCTTGGCTTTGCGAAAACGATATTACGCTGTTTGCCGCGATCCTTTTTTCCGGGGCCGCCGGAGTGCAGCGCTAGCCGAGCGAGCGTTTACGGGTATGCGTAAGCGGACTTTTACAGAGACTTTTCCGGAGCGGACCAATAGCGAAAGCTCGAAGATCCTGCGGGGTTTAGAGGCTCTTTTCAACTAAATAAAGGCCAACTTTCGCCGAGCCGTTTAGAGTGCTTGTATAGATTTTGTCGAAAATTTTCACTCCCCTAATATCTTAGAATCTCCGGCCAGCGCTCTTCGTCGCGAAAAGTAATTCGGTCAAAGTGCTGCGAACTTGCCGCTCCAAATAAAACTCGAAAGAAAACCGACAGCCAAAATGCTTTACATCTCCTTCCTACAAAGTGTTTCATCTTCCTCGCCCAAAAAGTTTATCCCATCCCTCGCGCCTCCCAAAAACGACTAACCTCTCCTTTCTCAGCTCCCGGCGAGGCGCATCTCCTGCGGAAGCAGGCAAAAGGAGCAATCGTAACTAAGCTCGCCGAAAAACGGCGCATTATCCGCGAAGCGATGCATTCGCGTAAAACGCAATTCCGCCTCGGGGGGATGAGGAGGGAGAGAGATAGAGAGAGAGAGAGAGAGAGAGACGTCGGCGCTCTCGGATATCTTTTCGCAGAAGTAAAGCTCGCTAGTTATATAGCCCGGATGGAAATAATATTGACCGAGCTCACCGGCGAGCGGTGAGTAACTCGGCGGTTGGCGCTTACGTCGCAGACGAGGCACATATCCGCGCCGACGTAAAGTGAATACCGAATCCGCGCTCGGCTGCGATGTCACTCGACCGGATATGCACGCACAAACCTCCTCCCACTCCGAGGATCTGCGTGTACAAGCGGCTTGTCATTTGCATGGGTCGTGCGAGCCACCTCGCGACGATGCCGACGAGTGCCTAATTCGGATAAGGGTGGGTGCATTTTTTAATGAGAAGAAGCCTGATAATTTATCGTATAATTTTGAATTTAACGCGCGGAAAGAAAACGGCAATTGTTATAAGCCGAGGACTGAAAGGTTTCGTCGAAAGTCTTTGATCGGCATGAAAACGTAGCCACAATTTCTAAAAGCTTCTCTTATAGAAAATCCGAGCCATCGTCAAAGGAAGAGTACTCGGTAATACAATTACGAAATATTAGATTTTCTCAAATACTTAATATAAAGTTGTAATTGTTGCTAATCGTTGTAAAATTCCCATTTAAGAATTTCCAGCAGAAATTTTTCCATTTCGACTCGCTCTCGGCAGCTTGACACGGCGGGCTGCTCCTTGCGCATAGTGCACTCGCACGCGCAAATAATGAACAAAGTCGCGCGACGCGCTGCGCGCACCCGCGTCGCTCCCTCGGATAAAAAACTCTCTCGTCGCGGCTAAAGATCCGCGAGTGCGCGGTATACAGTTAGGGCAATTTTCCGTCCTGCTCCGAGCGCGACGCTTTACCGTTCGCGGCCGGCTGAGCCCCGTGTATATATATATATAAAAAGTCATTCTTTGGTGCGGTGCATTTTTTCGAGCGCGAGCGCGCCGGGCTCGCGCGGCGGAACGATGATTGCGTCTGCAAAGCACGAGTGCAAGTAACGCATGCCTGTGCACAAGAGGCTGAGGCCCTATTCTTTTATGTTACAATTTTCTCCGCTCTTTCGAGCGCGAGTTCCGTTCGAATTTATCGCCGCGGATCGGCGAGCGACCGCGTGGGCGGAGATGAACCTTCGCTTTTGCTTTGCCTTTTCCAGGGGCTGCTTTACGTGCTTTTAATTTTCTGCGAATTTTCACTTGGAGAACTGATGCGGAATGTTAGGGCGGTGCTCAAAATTATCTATTGATTTGTACGTCGCGTTTGGAGATCCCTGAATTTCGATCAGGGATATTGCCGAGGTTTCGTTTCATTCGTAATTACATGCATTTAATTTAAAAAAAGCTGTTATTTTTAAAAATGTAGACGATTTTATCGCAGATTAATTTTCTACTTTTACTGTAATAAGTCTCATTCGAATATAACTTGATTTAACGGAGAATGTATAAGCACCGCTTTTAACGTGCTTGACAAAAGACTTACCATTTCAGAACTGCGTTAGCATAAAACAGGACTTAAGCATTTACCGCGAATAATTTCCTTATTAATAAGTGTACAAACTTAATATAAGCAGACATTGGACGCATTCGCCCTAGAGCACAGCAAGTATTCCTGGAATTTCCTTCAAATTCTGTTATTAACCTTGATGATTCACTCCGCTTTTTAATTCCGATTTTTAATTCATTTTTTTCCTTTAAATTCGTCAAGCTGACAATAATATAAATTTGTATCGTTGTTTGAATTAATACGCGTACCGCATTATTGCCAAGCGGTTTAAACCGTTTAATAAAGCAAATAAATGTTTGTTTGCAACCAGTGCGGATAATAAAAAAAAAAAAATGAATGCACACTTTTCAATCAGTCACGCGCTTCATGGCAATATTATATTGATTTATAAGTTTAATTCGTTTACATATTTATGAAATCGCAATAAAAATTAATTAAAAAAAACAAATGGAAGAAACGATTCATTATTTTTTTATGAGCAACGTTCTGGCTTTAATTAACTTTGAAACATTATAAAAAGTATTTAATGATGAACGGAAACGTTACTGATACATTTCGTTTGCAAGCAGATGCATCATAATTACATATACATATAAAATATTCCCGATTGAAATGTCGTTTGTCGTAAATCGATTTCTTAATTTTCGAAAGGCAATCTCAGCGCATTTAATCCACGTCCTTCAGACCATCGACGAGAGTAAAAAAATAATAAAACCAAGCCGGCCTGCTCAGAGCCTCCTTTGGACCATTCGCCGAAATCTCGCCCGCAGGACGAAGCAGCGCAGTCCCTTTCCGTCCCCCGGAAGTTTTCCGCCGTTCCGCTCGACCGCGAGCGGCTCTGGCGACAAATACGTATACGCGGCTCGTGCGCCGGGCGAAACGCAATTAACGATAACGAAGCTAATTACCCGCGCATAATCCGAGGGAAAAAGCCCGGCAAATGAAATTGGCGGGATTGAATTTAATGCCCGGCACGGAGGGCACAAAGCGAGACAGGCCCGGGAAGGTTAGTCGTCATTATAATAGAGGCGCGAGGGGGAGAGGAGCTCTCTCGTCCTGGGAATTGACCGTCGCTGCAGCCTAATTAACATGCGACTCGCCAAGGATGTACGCGCGCCTCTGATTATTATGGAGGGCCGGCACGCGCGCCGGCCGCTCGACCTCCTCGTCTCGTTAGTTATGTGCGCAAAAATTATTACTCCGCCGAGCGGCGAGGCAGTCGGAACAAAGCCGAGAATGATCCGAGGCGAACGACGGTGGACGCGAGGAGTGTAATTGTCGGGTCGATCCCGCGCCGGCGCGAGTACTTTTCGCCTCGCGGAAACGAGACCTTTGGCATTGATATTTCGAGCTGGTTAATATTGGGCGTAAAATTGTTCGACGGGCGCGTTTGAAATACGTCATTTGCAGGCTTAAATCGTCCGGGTGTAGTTTGTTACACCGAGTAAAAACTAACGTGTTCTGTGAAAAGCAGTATAACGTATTTGATTTTAATTTACGTTACTTTATTGAAGCAAATAAATTCGATTTTTCTGCTTCGTACAGTAGCGAAGCTTGCCAATCCATAAAAAGAACACTGAATAATAGTATACAAACGTAATATTTATTTTACTCTGCTCGGACAAGCGCTTATTTAAAAAAAAAGTAGAACTTAAACGTTTTCCAAACATTCAACCTAAAGGTTGTAATTTAACTCGTACGAGCAAAAACTTCACAAGAGTAAATAGGCCTTTAAGCAAACTAAAAAAAAAATACAGCTCCATTTTATTGCAGCAGAACAAGCTAAGCGTAAGAAGACATTGCAATTTTGCCAATACACATCTCCAACGGCAATTTAAAAATATTAACAATAGCAAAAAGACAGCGTCCGTATTCCGCGAGCCTGTTCCCCAGAATTCCCAATTACAAAGATCCGCGCAAGAAGAAGGAAGCCTCGAAAAACATTTATCGCGTCACAAGGACCGAGAGCGGCGGGCATCGATCGCGGAGTCCCACGGTTTATAAACCGAGAATCAAAGAGAAATCCCGGGGCGAAAGAGCGCCTGTGCAAATACGCGGACAGTTTTACGGATGAACGATCGCCGGCTCAAAGGAGCGGCCGACGCGCCAAGTGCGCGGCAGCCGCCTAATACTAATGCGGCGCGCGAGCCGACTAATTCGGGTCGCCCGCCGAGAGCCTTTTTAGCCGTGTCCGCTGCACCGTCCTTCCCGCGACGGCGAGGCCCCCGCGGAGGATGCTTTCGCGTGACGCGAATTAATATAGCGAAATTTCATCCTCGATCGCGATAAAGCTGAGAGATCCTTCGCATTGCGTCGCCGCCTTCGGCCCCAATTTTTTCCGAATTTGTCGATCCCGCGAAGTCGCGCGTTTCAATTATTTCGAACGTAAGGCATAACGAGAAGTATAGCCCCCTCGGGAAGAAAGAAGTTTTTAATTAAGCGTAAAACTATTATTTTGTTAATCCTTTGCCAGCTGAATTTCGCAATTCCAGTAAAACCTACAAAGCCGAAATTACGTTGTTAGCTCGTTCCTTTTTCCTTTTTCTCGCATTTCCCGCGGCTCGGGGTCCCAAGGAACGCGAAAATACAATAATCCCAGGCGATTATGCCCGACTTTCTTTGTCGCGCGAATTCTCGTTAGGCGCGTGCGCGCGCTTTCCGCATTTTTTCTCCCCCCCCCCCCCTTCTCCTCGGATCGCCGGGGGAAAAAAACGGCTGGAAAGAGAAGCAGACCTACTGCGAGACGTACGCGGAAAAACGGCGACATTAGTCAAGTCGCGGCAGCGCGGCATTTAAGTTAGTGCCGGAGCATCGCAAGAAACTCATTCGCGACACCGAGCGAGCAACTTGCTTGCGGATAATTTGTACTGGTTTCTCGTTTCTTTATCCTTTCTCCGCGTCTCTCTCTCTCTCTCTCTCTCCCACTCCTCGCTCGTCCCCACTCCCTCCTCGTCTCTGACCGACGAGACATTATTATACATGTTCTCGGTACGGGCAATTAGAATGGACTTGCGTGAAATGACTTTACTCTGCGTGTGCTGTATCTTTTTTTTTCAGAGGTCGGGGCTATTGAATTTTACTTCGGGGTATAAGTATGGACGATATTTTACGGCAAGTACTCAATATCAAAGTACAATGACAAGCTCCGACTTTTTGGACTTTAAATCGGGACGTTCTTTTGAAATGCTTATTTTATTATTCCTCGCTACGCTGGAATACGGAAAAATAAGAGATGCCTATGAAATTTCTGATTTGCATTCAAAGATTTTCCCTTGAAAGAACGGAAAAGGCAAAGTGCTTTTTTCAAGCAGCTTATGTCGAAAAACTGAACTTATTCCAAGAAGAATAAACCCGTATTGCTCCCGAGCATTCTCGAGAGGAAAATTGAAAGCAATTTTTATATTTTAAACCGCATACCCGACCACCACCGGTGTAATTAAACAAAAAAGTGCTCCTGCACGCCAGAACAAAAAAAAAAAACACCTTTCATTTCCCTTCCCTCGCGCCCGTGACGTCTAAGGGTCTCGTGCTCCGTATTTACAGAGTCGGTCAGCCGGCAGTTCGCGCGTGATTTTCGACTTTTCACATGGCTGCGTTTCGTCCGGCGCTTCTCGGCCGTGGCGAAACCGCGCGCAAACAGATCCGCCGCGAGGGCCGCGCGATATTTATAAGGGCAAAAAGTCTTTTGACGAACGTTTTTTTTCTCTCCGCCGTATACGCGGCGCGCTTCGGACGAAATAAAAAATCCATTGGCGCGTGAAGTAATTTTGTTCCCGGCAAAGTAAATACATGTGGGTGGAAATGGAAACGGCTTACCGGCATGGAAAAGAAGCTGGTGGTGTGCGCCGGCTAAAATTGCAAATTAAAATACTTCGTCGCTGGTGTACCGTTAGAAATTGTAACTGCATTCGTTATCGTTCTTTACTTCCTTTTGGTCGACATTTTTCTGCGCTTAATTTTATGGTTTTTGAGTTTTATTAATCATGCAGCTATGATGGGGTTTTCGCATAAATTTTAAAATTATTATTATTATCGAGGTGCTTAAAATTACATCACGCTTATTAAATGTTGTTTTAAAATTAGAATACGATTTAAATGTATCATTTAGTCGAAATTTTCGGATGTAGTGCGAATAATACTAAAGGAGCTGTTAACATTGTACGATAATATAGTTTATTCAAAATATAAAATAATATATTAGAACGATGTATTCTAGCGTATAATGTTTAAAGCGTACAATATTATAAGATAATAATATAGCAAGTGGTAAATAAAGATATATTTTTTTTAAATGTAAATGCCTATTTAGTATCAAAATTGCCTGCAGAACAGTAAACGGAGTATTTTACGATATTTTTTGTTTTATTACGGGCAATAAAACAAATTTTATAGTACTGTAACGTAAAACTACTCGCAGAAGAATAAAACTTTCCACCGACTTTTTCAGAAACTCACAAGCTTGCGTATAAGATGAAAGATTAATCTCTCTACTATTAACGACAGACATCTTTACAGTCAACCTTAAATCGCCGGAATTGCTCTCAAAGAAACATTATTAAACATTTTTATTTCCTCCCCTCCGTCCCGCGAACCACAGCTATTTTTATCTCCACTTAAAAACTTGGTGGATTTAAAAAAAAAATTGAAACCCCAAGCAGCAGCGGCTCCTCTAATGAAGGACGAAATCGTGGATTAACTCGTAAGGAGCCTTACGCCCTTAAGGTATTATCGAGCAATAGGTGTTAAGGTCGCGGCGTCAGGATGCGCAGCTCGCTCGAAATTTCTATATCGGTGCGCAAAAGCCTGCGGCGGTCGCAGCGGAAATCCCGCGGGCGCAGAGCTCCGTTCCGCCGGAGTCGGACGTTAATTAACGCCGGAAGTGGCCGAGACTCCTGTTCTCCCGCTTCTTTCTTCGGCGCCGCGGCTTTTTGAAGCGGTTTTTAGTTTCGAGTGTATATATACGCTCGGCGCGAGCTGTGAATTCGCCGTTTACCGTTTCGGCACGGACGCGCCTAAGCTCACGCCAGAGTTATTTCCCGCGAATTTTAGCGCGTCCAAGCGATATAACGCTCGGCTGCCGAGCGATGCGTGTTCCTCTTTTTGCTTCTTCGAGTGCGCCTTTTTTTGCGCTCGCTCAAGCGTCGCTACTCGAGTGGCGTCGAATTTTTGGTCAAGCTGCACCTGGGAATTTGTGCGAGAGCGGTGCTTTAATTATGACGTCCCTTTTTCCGCTGTAAAAATACGCTCGCCGCTGTTTGCTTTGCAGAGGAGCTCCGAGGAAGTATGGATAATTAAGTTTTTCTAAATGTTTCATTAATAAATAAATAAACGGAGAAAAATGGCATTAGACAGAGAAAACTTCCACAAATGCTCGACGCGCAAATAATACAAAAAATCTAATATCGAAAAGAAGCGATAACGAAAGTCGGACGGGAAGAATCGAGCGGGAGCAAGAAAAAAAAACAATGCGCATCGGAGGGCGGAGTGCAACATCTAGTTTACCTTGATAGAAGTAAGCCCGGGGAGTTCAAACAGCATATCAGAAATTCCAGTTTTCCTTTACGACGCCGACTCGGGGAGGCGGCGCGTCGTAAATCTCGCGACGCGCAGCCGAGCTAGTCGGAAATAAAACGCGCGCGGCGAGATTTCAGACTGCATCAACGAACGTATCCGCGGAAACCGAAATTGAAACGGGCATCGCCATCAATCTCCACTAAAAGCGTCAGGGACTTTCCTCCTTCGGGAGGGCTTCTTCGGGGACGCGCGCATAACCACTTTTCCGAGTGCTCGCATACAATGCACCTGGCTCTCTCTCTCTCTCTCTCTCGCTCCCTCGAAATATTCCTCCGCGCGTTTCTTATCTCGTGCGCGAGATGTGTATGCTCAGCGTGGGCGGAGAGACGACACCGCGAGCGAGGATACGCCGAGGTAGAGAAATAAAGGAGATGGGAGCGAGCGTAGGTTGACCTGCGGGAATTCAATCGTGAAAATTGCTTCTCATTCGAAAGTCATCACTCTGTTTTGAAAGAAGAAGAGCCAGTGATGTTTAAATCAAGCTTTTGATTTAAATATAAAATTTATTTGTAATAAATGAATATTTTTTCATGTGTAATTTGGGTATTTCAATATTTATCGGCATCGGACGAATTTGGAATGCGAGACGCCGAATTCCACCGAAAGTTATAAATTAACTGTGTTTATTATTTATTCGTGTATAAATTGAAGATTAAAAGCAAATAATTTATCGAAATGTCTACTGTTTCTATAGATATAGTTTACGATCCTACCACAAATTTTCCTGCAAACATTCACATATCTACATCAACAATAAGAAGCAACTTTTTGTAAAAACAGTAGAAAAGAAAAACTATTGAAACAGTGCAGTCCAACCAGCTGGTCTTATACACGTAAGAATTGAAGCAAGCCAGTGATCCGAAACTAGCATTTCCTCAATTAGCCGCGCACAATAAGCGCGCTAATCGATTCAGGACTAATAGTGTCAGCGATACCAGTGCCGCTAACGATCAGATCCAATTCGTTCCGTCCGCGTTTTCCGCTGAAAAGAGCTCGCCGGACGGCAAGAAAGCAAAAAGAAAGCCGCCCGAGCAGCGGTGGGGAGGCAAAGATGAGAGGAGCGCTCGGACGCGTTTACGGCTGATGGATCGCCGTCGAGGTGAAGTGGATTGTCTCGCTAATTGACAAGCTACCGGACAGCGGGAACACGTCGACCGTCCACTAAGTTTGCGCTCCCCTCTCTCTCTCTCTCTCTCTCTCTCTCTCTCTCTCGGCTGCCGCGGCAGTTAAACTGGCCCGATCGGCGACCTTCGATTCGCACCGCCGATTTTTCACCTGCTATCGAGTTAATGACGGTAATGCATGCGCCATTACCACTCGACACACGACCACGTACGAGAGAACGGAGGAGTCTGGCTTCTTGCGACGTCCGAGACGATTAAGTGCTATTGTTAATGGTACTTTGATGCCTGCAATTTATGCGATTTTCTTTTATTGCAGAGGTATTTATCTTTTGTATCAATCGAGTGAAGCTTTTGACTGAGGAGAATTGCGTGGTTGCTGGCCTTTTTGCGCTCGTTACAAAAATTTTATGTTAACATCGGGACAACAAGTTTCTTCGATTATACGGCGAACGAAATTATTATTTTCGAGTCAAGAGTAATGATGGTCATTCGGGCCCGCAGTGGAGTAAAATTTTTCTAGTACTTCAATATCAAGGTTGTCTTGAGCATAAGAATAAATGACACGTGCATATGTAGCTTAAATTCCTTGGTATAATTATCAGAAACGATTGATGGCCAATCCGAGAAAAGTCGATGACGAT
The DNA here is from genome assembly GCA_035582935.1 of Ormyrus thymus. Classification (NCBI taxonomy): domain Eukaryota; kingdom Metazoa; phylum Arthropoda; class Insecta; order Hymenoptera; family Ormyridae; genus Ormyrus; species Ormyrus thymus. Next base: position 7,018,395 of record JAWWEM010000010.1, read on the forward strand.
TGCGGCAAAGCGAATCGGACGAAAAGAGCACTTGCCTGGTTTGGTCTGCTGGGGCTTCCCCTGGACTTTGGCGAGGCTCTCGGCCAGCAGCAGCAGCAGCAGCAACATCCTGCAGATCCCCTCGCAGGATAACATCGTCGCGGGTCCTCGAGGCCTCCTCCTCCTCGAAGGAGCGGTCAAAAAGAAAAGAAGCCCTCGGCGATCCTTCCTCCGTCTCTCCTCCTATCCGTCCATGAAGCGCTCGCCGGGTCCCTCGGCGCGGAAAGTGGAGAACGCCTGGCGCCGCACAAGCCGGCGCGCTCGACGGAGCGCAAAATCCCGAGCGTCGGCGGGGGTATATTCGCGCGCGCTGCGCGGCACGCGCGCTCGACGGTGACACTAAGGGGCGACCGGCGACGGGAGAGGCGAGGAGGGAGGAAAAAATCAGACAAATCGGACCGCTCCGCGGCCGTGCCGACTCGAATGAGCGGCGGAGACCGAGTGTACAAAGTGAGTAGGAGGCCCAACTTCCTCTCCCTTCCGCGGCGGGCCCTCTTATCCGCCGGCGGCCTCCCACCAGCCACCGAGGAGAGCGGCGATGTCCCTCGCGCGCGAACGCGACGCCAAGGGCCCCCAGGGCCCACTGCTGGCTGCCCGCCGATTCGCTTCGGGGCCGGTCACTTTTTTTCGCCGCGTCTCGATGATAGCGATGAGCGAGCCATTCTTTTATGTGTTGGTCTGTGACCTTTTTATTAGATTCATTGTACACTTGTGCGTCGTTTATTCAAAAAAATTAAATGTTTTTCACTTGTAGCTGTAAAAGAAAAATTATTTACGATCCTAATTCCATGTGCAATTGTCTGGAATACACTGCGGATTAGTAGTAGAAAGAGCAGTTGGGAGAATAAAAAAATCAATGGTCCAGAGTACGATAGCCGACATCACGACAATTAGGGACAATTAGCTGGCGCAGAACAAAAGTTTTCTTTCTATTTCTTTTTCCTCCTTCGCCTCGCTTCTTTTTTTTTCTACATTTTAAAACTTTCTTGTTTCAATAAAAGTTTCTTAATCTTAAAAAAAATTCATTTTTTCTTTCCCGAAACATAATAGTTCGCACGGGAGGTTAGACATTCTCTGGAAAAGAAAAAAGCGTAATATTGCGCCATTTGGAAAAAGTTTCAGTTCACTAAATACGCTCGATAAACGCAGCGTTTTTATTCAGACGGCAAATGTAACAGCTTAGGCAGAGCAATATATATTATTCTTGAAGCTCTTACGAACGGTTTGAAGAAATGTACGGAGCAGTTGAAGCGTGAAATCGTTATTGCCGTTATCACTTGGAGTGTTAAAAACGTTACTTTGGCTAAGAAATATTGCGCCAACGCGACGTCTTTTTCCCTCATCGATCAAGTGAAAAATGTTCTCGTCGGTCTCAAAGGACTTTAATCGCTTTGTAGCGTCGAAAGACTCGACTCTTAAGTCTCTGCGGCGCTGGAAGCAGAGAGGAGCGCGCAACACGAGTCAGTCTATCTGTCTACTCGGATGACAAATCTCAGGAAGTACATTTTTTCGAGGAAAACTTTCCGGGGATAAGTTTTTTACTCGCGGAACACCGATTTTCTTTCAGCTTTTGTTACCGAGGAATTTTAAAATGCTATCCGTGTATGAAAAGTAAAGCAGTTCACCTTTTTTCGGCTCAGCATGGACGAAGAATTTTAACGCCAAGGTTAAGAAAAATGCCTTTCGGCATTTAGAAAAGTAATTTACTTTAAAATATAGACAGAACATTTTTTTTTACCAATAATGAATGATTTGACAAATGGATCTTCCTTTGAATCCGGCCTCCAAGCGCAAAAAATGCAAACTCCAGCAAATCCTCAACAAGTCAATCAGCAATCGGTCGGTTAGACCTCGCACGAGGCTCTCTCGGCAAAGAGCTCGCATCTGAATTCCGGCAAGCCCTCTACCTGGGGGGTGTGCACCGTCAACTTTCTAACTAGTGACTCATGGCTCGGCGGCGGCGGCGGCGGCGGCGCGTCCTTAAAAATCCACAAAGCGATCCGAGGAATTCCCCCGGCGCGCAAACACGTAATCCAGTTCTTCCACGTCGTGAAACTCCAAGTCCCCCCGGCCTTTACGTCATCCTTGCGCTCGACTGCGAACCGGGCCAAAAGGAAGCGCCGAGCGGTCTAATCGCACGCGAGTGCCGCGGTAGGTAGACGGGATAAGGTCGCCAACAGACGGACTCGAGAACGAGTTAATGATATCTCTTTTACAAAGCTGTTGCTGCCGCCGCCGACGCCGCCGACACCGCTGCTCTGACTCTCCCCTTTCGCGGCTGCGCGACTCTTAATGAATCGTTTCTTCGCTACTTTTGACAGCCGCGGGATCAAAAGCTTTTCGCTCTCGGCGTTTTTAATTAATCCCCGGCTTGGCTGATTTTGCTCGTGCGTAAACCACGCTCGCTTTGGAGCCAATGTTTTAATTTAATCATTTGTCGTGTTATTAGTTTTATTGATGGTTAAAACGCGAGGCTATCGATAAACACGCGAATTCTTTCAATTGAAAATTTCATCGAGCAGGAATACTTTGTTGACTCAGACGTCGATCTGAACGAAAGCAGGATAGGTCGCTTTAAAATTCCAGACCCACCCAGGCGGAGAAAAAAGCAAAGCCTCTGGATGCGGCGTTCGCCTCGTCATCCTCGCATGAATCGCCAGCGTCGGAACGATCGCAAGTCCCTTAGTTATAGACACGCCTCGTGCCGTTTCCCCTTTAATAGCCCTCAGGAGAGAGAGAGAGAGAAAGAGAGAGCGTCCGCGCTAATCCGCCGGTCGGCGCGTGTGTACTCGGGCTCGATCCTCGGCAGGTGGAAAAAATGCCCCCGGTACCCGATCGACTCACGGGAGGTCTGGCTTCGTACGAAACGGCTCTATCCGCGGCTCTATCCAGGAAAAGCGAGCGGCCGCCGGCCGGGCCATAAATGGCCGAAGTGTATACTCTCTCGCGCGGTCTCTTCACTTCGAACATGACAATCAGCCGAGCCGCGGCCGCCCGTCGTCCTGCCTCCTTGCCCCGCTCTCCGTCGTGCGACCGTGCCGCGAGTGCCTATTACGTATCTCCTTCGGCTGTGGGACTCGGCTTCCTTGCCGATGATGAACCTAAGCGCAAGCCCGGCTCGCGTCGCGCTGCCAATCCAATAGTTCTCTTTTTATTACTTATTCAATGCATGGGAGAAACGTTCCTTTATTTTATGCTCATGATAATATGTTATATTAAAGTAGAGACGCCCGTATTATAGATAAAAAAGAATGTAATAAGATCTTCTAAACGTAGTATTAAATGAATAATTCACGAGTCGAACGGATCAATATACCCAAAGCGCCTGTAACTCGCTCCTAAAAGATGCATCAGCAGATAAATACCCTTAAAGCCGACGGATTAGCCTGAACCGAGGAAGCTAGAAAAAGTCGAGCGCGAAGGAGGTCCGCAGCCATGAAAATTCATACCCGGCCCGTCGGGGTAAGCAGCCGCACGGCCGCTCCTCCCGCCGGCAACGACATCGCGGGGAGCAAATAACTTTCGCGAATTTTCCACCGGGAAGTGGAGTCGTCGCTCGGCGCGGCTCAGGGACGGCCCGGCGCGTGTGACCTCGGAGCTGCTGCCTCTCGGCGGCGGGCTCTCCTTCGCGGATTACCTCATCAATATTGCATGAGGGGACCGGTATATAAGCAATAGGGTAAACACGAGCCGATACGAGACCTTGCGCTTGTCTGATCGATGCTTCTTTTGTCGGAATCCGCCTTTTTCTTTTATTTCGACGCCGTGATTTACGGCTTGGAAGTGTGAAAATACGTCTGGCCGAATACGCGGCAAGATGCACGGGGCGGCCGCTAGTCTTTTCGCCGCTGCTTTCAAATCACTCTGGGCGCGCGCCGTTCCGCCGCGTTGAAGATTCTTAAGAGAATCTCCATTCTGTATCAACGGCCTTGCCCCTCAGTTTCGGATATTTTTCTCAAGAACTGGTAAGATCAGCAGCTTCTCGCGACTGCAATAATATCAATTTGAGAATGCTAACGGGTTTTTCAGGCACACTGAATAAACTGGATCGAGGAGATTAATGGAGGCAAAGGAATTTCTAATTCTTGGGGAAATTTTCAACTTTTTGAAACCTTTAGGTGAAATTGCTCGGCTGCTAAAGGACAAATAGTAATTACTTGAGTGGCACAGTTTTAGTTAGAATGAAAGTTTCGTATTCTATTTTTGCTTCCTGCGTAACTTTACTCTCTCTAGTTACTAATCTCGTTAGTTCGAGTACAGCATATACACCAACTTCACCATCAGAAACGCTAGCAAAAGTAATTGTATTATTGGAAACTAAATTTATAAGCATTAAGATCATTCATAAAAGTGCATCCTGTTCTCTGTTGCAGAGACATGTACTCTATATATGTTTAGCTTTAAATGTGAAAAAATTTAATAGCTTAATACTTATTTGATTGAATTAAATTAAAAAGCGCGTAGAAAATGCTTACAGAAATTTTTTACAGAAACATAAAGATTTTTTTTTAAAACTTCCAAGTACATTAGTCCTAATTATTCTGCAACTGAAAAGCGGGTCCTATCTCGAACTAGGCATTAAATAACCCTTTCTTTAGTTTAGAAAGTAAATGAAGCAAAGTCAATGCCAATATGCGGGTGCAATTTATGCCAAACAAAGCACTTGATTAGAGACACATTATTCAATTCTGTAATAGTACGACACTTAATTCCTCATAAATTAAACATTTAAATGTAGAAAATTACACCGCCGCACGCCGCGCCCAAGTACTCATAAATTTCTGGCAGCAAATTAAGGCCGAATAAAAAGGGAAAAGCTGATATTTTTAACAGTATGATATAACAAGTATTACACCGGAATAACTCCTTAGCGCAGGCGATAAATTGCGCAATTAATTAAACTTCAGTCATAAATCTCAGGCCGGCAAGAAGTCGTTTCTCTATCGAACTTCGTGCGTGCCTCATTTAAATATACAGCTTCGACTTCGCGCTTTCGCAGAAGCGAGGAGAAGAGCCGCGCATAAAGCAGTCCCTGAAAAGAAAATCAATAAACTAATAACACGTCGGGGGCCCGGGGGCCCCCGGCGGCAAAAATAACCCCGGCGAAGGCGTGTACCGTTCGCCGCGCGCGGTTATAAAAAGAAGCTGCGACAAAGTACCAGAGGAGGCCTAAAAAATCACGTCTCGCTTAAGTCGCGTGTCGCGGATTCTTAGAAGGACGCCGTTACGCCCTCGACCTCGGCACTGCAGAGCCGATTCGATGTGTCTTTTGCCTTTTTTGCCTCCTCTTTTTTTTTTATATGCTCTCCTTTTATTTATCGGCCGGTTTGTACGGGGGTTACCGTAAGGTACGGAGATGCACGGAGATAAATTTCGTTTTTTCTTCTATAGAGTTTAAGTTTCATTTTAGGAAATCGGACTGGGAATCTGAGAATCCCGGAAGCGACGTTTATTTCGGATTTACGTATTCTCGAATTTATGATTTCTCTGCTAGATAAAACTAACTTAGCATTCGAAATTTTGTCCTCTTTTTGCCTTTAATACATATTAAAAATATTTCATTTCATATACTTTCCTTACAATGATCAAGCTCGACGCAGAATTGTTTTATCACAGTAAAAGTACCCTAATTTGCCGGAAATTCAAGCCAATAACGCGCACTCTTGCCAAGCGAATGCGAAACTAATATGTAACAGCGATGTTTTACCGTCCGCCAAAAGTCAGCGGAGAGTTCGAAGTCGCTTAGGTCCGCGCCGCTCCGAAAAAACTTGGGCCAATAAACCGTGCAAGAGCAGAGCCCCAGTATCAGAGATGCAGATACTCCGGTACCGAGCGAAAGAGAGGGAGGGAGGGAGGGAGGTGGAATTAATGTAACGCGGGCGTCCTCAAACTTTGCAGATACATATCGGATTACGGGGACGCCAAGACGCAGGAAATTAGAGGCAAGGCGCGCGGAGGCAAAGAGCGAGGAGGGGGGGGGATGGGGGGGAAATTCGATCTCCGATGAATCCATCGGATTCGTGGAATTCGCGGAAGTTGGCCCCGCGGCGCGCGAAATTCGCCGAGATTCGCTTCGTTCTCCGCCCTGGGAATATATACGGACGTGCCACCGCTCGGCCGCAACTCGCGAACCCGCTTAGATCTCCAGAATTCACGGTGACGTATTAACGAGCTCTGGATTCGCGACGATCGCCGGCCGGGGAATTTAGTGCGCCGAAAAATGAGACCCCCCCGAGAGGAAGAAATCCACCTCTCGCCGGCCGATTATTAGCGGGGCGCTTTAATTATCCCTTGATCGAGAGCGCGCCGTTCTCCTAGAGCGGGCATTAATATTCAGGCTCTGTTATCTTGGATATTTAAATGGCGGCCGCGCGCGGATCATTCGCCGCGATTAGAAACTGCTAATATTTGAAAGCGAGGAGAGGTAATGATAGCCCGGCTGATGTACTGCCCGGCTTTCGCGGGATATAGCATTTTCGACTTCGGGCAAAATTAGCACTTGAAATTATGCTAATTTAGGTTTCGGGCTTTAGTTCGTGCACTGTTTAACGCGTCGGAAGATATATTTTACATTAATCAATTATTCTGTTATTCAAATTATTTTAGCTTGTAAACGAGAGCTTGATATTACGGGCCTCCTCGCGCACAAGTTAATAACTTTAATTAATTATATTTACGTTCATAATTTTGCTTAATTAATATCATATAAGCGGTTTGATAAACGAGGTTATTGCAATTATCTAAAATAATCCGCTTTAGCGCTCTCGGGCAATTTAATAAACCAAATTCTACTTTTCTTATCAGATATTATAACAATATTAAGTTCAAATCTTCAGTTTCCAAGTCACTGCGAGCTTTCTTTAAAATTTATCCCCGTATATGATTCAATTTCAATGCCTCTAACTCCTGATTGCGCCATATACATTCCGGCTGCCGTATCGAGCTTCGCAAAATACGAATCCCCAGGCAAGAGTGGAAAAAAAAAAGTCAATAAGAGCGCGCGTATCTCGGCGCTGCAGTTTCGCAGTCGGGAAATCCTTAAGGAAAACAGACACTGACATATAAGAGCGCGGCAGATGCAATATCGATGTCTGCACGCTGGGGAAGCTTCAGTCACGGGCCGTCGAGTCTATTAATAAAACGCGCAGCCCCAGTCGAACTCGTCTATCGCGCCCAAGATGCAAAATGTCCGCCGGCGCCACTGTACATTCCTCAAATCGCCCCCGAGCCCGGCATTGTTAGCACAACTTGCCGCGCTTACATTTAATTGAATACGTAATTAAATTCAGGTAAACTTCAGAATTGTTTATACGGTATGGAAATTAATATCTATAGGGCACGAAAAAACACGCCGCGGACTCCGTTTTGGCGAAGGGAGGTATAATGGAGTGTTTTTACGGGGGGCCGACAGAAGAATGAGATAAACTTTCAGGTAAAATAATTGTTGTTCCGGCGAATTCTGATTGGTACACTGAGAGAAAAATTTGTTGTTTTCAAAGAAATTTTACTTGATTCAAGAAAATGATTTACTTCAATAGTACT
>JAWWEM010000010.1:7031986-7047870 GCA_035582935.1 Ormyrus thymus
ACCCACCAACCCCCATATGTTTACTTTACATTTGAATCAAAATTTATATTCGAATATAAAAAGATCGTTAAGGGGGCTGGCTGAATTCACGGCGGCGGCGGCGGCGATATATTTTTATAATATAGAGAGATAAGATAAAATATAAAAAAATTGCGTACCTGCACTAGTCCATAAGTCATCAGCCAGTGTCTTGTTCTCATCGCAAATGTCGAATTTGGCAACCCAGATTCTCCTCGTCAAATTGAGTAACTGTGCTGGATTCTCCTTGTTCGTGGGAAAGGCATTACGAATGACCATCAAACCTCTTAGGGCAGCATCTCTTACAGTAGATAGAGGATTTTGCAGTGCACCAGTGAGAGAGTCGATTTCATCGGAACTAGCTAAAGCTGCGCCTTCGACACCACTTCCCGAGTGTGCTACATCCAAGAGAGTTGCAACTGCGTGCGTTTGTACACGACCGGTAGTACTGCTCATTAATTCAATTAGTAAATCAAACATTTGCTTGCGAGGTAAAAGTCGGGGGTGTCGAGGATCCTCTGGGTTGGTTGAAACTCCACGTTGTTTTGCATGGTCTTGCATTATCTGCAGCCCTTGAGTTATCATGCCTTTAAGAGAAATAATTAATTAGTTTATTCTTAATAATAATTTTTTATTCAAAAAATGATATTAAAATTTAAAAATTAAATCATTTTCAAATTAAATTAAAATTAATTATTATTTAAGAAATTTTTAAATTTATAGATTAATAAGCATACCGTCATCTTTACACGTCAAAAGGGTTTTCTTTATGAAAGGAAAGACATAACAAAATGCTGGTGCAGAGAATAATTGCTTTCTCTTCACTGTAAGATTGTGAACAAGATTGAGAGTACGCTTCACAGTCTTTGAAAGTTCCTCCTCTTCCCAAGCAGCATCTAAATCGCATTGAGGTTCATATTGTCGAAGTGTAACGTGAGCAATTAGCTGATCTAATGTTAAATCATTTGATATGACCATTGTTTTGCGAAGACACACAAAAAGTTCAGCCATAGTTGGAGCTGCTAATGGAGAAGCTAAATTTCTCAAGATTGATGTCAGTAAATCTTTGAAATAAAATGATAAGTGAAAACCATTTCCTGTAGCTGCTGCTTTGACCATAGACACTACGTCGTTAATACTAATGCTCATTTCTGTAAGTCTATACCTTATCGCATTTTCTTTAGCGTATTGAGCTTTTACAGTTTCTTCTTGTTTAGGAGTAAGTTTTGGCTCTTTTATTTTTCCTTCTTTTTTACGTTTTTCATATAATTCTCTTCTTAGTTGCAATTCTTCTTGCTGTTCTTTAAAAGAATATACCTTACTTTCTCTCTTCATGTTCATGGCATTAAGAATGTCATTTTCGTCATTTCCTGGAAGAACACTTTTATCGTACAGTTCACCTTCTGGAGTCAAGTAAGTGAAGTATTCGTCTTTTGTTACTTTTATAATTTCAGGATCATCAAGCTTACTAATAACATGTGATGTTAATGATGGTAGAATAACATCTGGAGCTACGGAAACTACCTGTTCGAGTGCATTTTCATAACTAGGAGTTGGTTTGTAATTTTGAAGGAATAATTTTTTGATTTCACTTCCAAATGATCTCAAAAAGTTAGCTGGAGTACTGTTAAAGTGCTTTACAATTTTTGGCCACAGTGTTGGCACTGCTTTATAAATCATCGGATGATGTGCTGGTATCAATGCATCTCTCATCAAACTTAGAGAATATTGTTCAAACAAAAATGAACCAGAGCAGATAGCAAGAAGACCATCAGCAAGTGAAATTCCACCAATGACTTTTTCCACGTTATCATCTTTTGAATTTTCTTTTTCACTTTCTTGCTTAAACTTCACAGAGTCAAGAAATTTATTAAATTCAATAAGAAGAGATTGAACTGGTTCATAAGTGCTAATTGCTGTTACCATTTTCTTTAGTAAAGGACAACATTTACTTCTTGTTGCATACTTTGGAGTAGTTACACAAACTATAATAGCTCTATGAACACCACTTAAAGTTTTCTCATTCAATCTATCTGCAAATTCAGATATAAGCTTCTCGCAAAATAACATTAAATAATAAATGGTATCATCATTGCACGTTGACAAAAATTTTTCAGTAAAAAAAATTTGATCATCAATCGCAGACCACAAAATACCCTGTTTATCATTCTCTACTTGTCCTGTTATCATTAATTTTAAAAGTAAATAGGCAGCATAAATACCTTCTGTAATTACAGGAGGTTGGGCACTTTGCTGCGTTGCTTTTGTAATAGCTTGTGCTAAAATTGGAACTATATTTCCAGAATAAGCAACAATAGCTTGGGATTGTATAGAGAATAACATTCTTATATAGGCAGTTTGCACTGCAGGTGTGGAGTTCTTGGAAGCCATACCTTGCTTAAAAACATCTATCACATTTCTAGGTACCTCATTGGCAAACTTTTCACACCATAATGACATCATTTCAAGTGCATGACATAATGTTTTTTCATGAATTTCTGATTTTAATACATCGATAAAATGTCCACAAGCACTCTCTGCTAATTTCTGTACACTACTACCACTAACAGAGTTAAAACTCAAATTACCAGCACCTTGCAAAACAGAGATTTTATGGGTAAAAACTGTCAGCTTTCCTTCTGAACCATTGAACACTGCAAAGATGGCTGATAATAAACTTTCAACTGCAGAACTATCAGAACATTGAAGGGCCAACCTTCTGCAAGCATCTGCCGCTTCATCTCTAACTAAATCATCTTTAGAGTGCAAATTTGCAAACAATCCTTTACTAATATCTTGAGTATAGCGGCTTAAATCAAGGCTTAGACTACTTAAAATATGACCAACAGTTTCTATGATGATTTCTGGATTTCTCAGCATTGCCTTCTGTAAAGCAGGCAGTAACAGAGATTTGAAATCATCGTGAGAAATTCGTTTTAAAAATGGTACAGCTGCATCTACGATGTAAAGATCTGGCTTCTTTTTGCAGCTCACACAAACTTTTATAAAAGTATTTAAAATGTTACTTTTTAATTTTTCTATAAGGTCAGTTTTTCCTGATACAATTAAGTAACTAGTGATTAATCCAGCAAGTGCAACGACACCTTCATTAGGTTCTGCTGCAATCAAAATATCCACATACTTTTCTTCAACATTATTCTTAACATATTTCCATTCATGACTAAAAAGTGCTTCCACTTTCTTTGTAAGTTTTTTATTTCTAGCAGCTAATGCAGCAGCACTTAAAATCGCTTGTGCTTCTACTAGTTTTGTTAAATCCGAGCTTTCTGAGCCAAAAACTTCATTAGATCCATGGAGGACAATCAAAGAACTCCACTTTAGAACAATGTATGCTGATGCAGCAGTATTATATCTATAAAATAAAATATTGATAACAATTAAAAAAGTAACTAAATACATTTTCATACAATTTTTTATTCTAAAAACCAGATGTACCTTGCAATTACTCATTTTTACATCTGTTTAATTTCTAATTAATATGTAACATGAAATGAAATATTGCTTTGTACTCACGTAGGTATCAAAGTTTTGTGCCAAGTTGCTTGCTCCGCAATAACACTAGTCAAATGTTTTACTGTGGCCTGAGGATGTTTTTTTATCAGGGCCACAATCAAATCTGTTACGTAGGATTGTGAAGCGGTATCATTGTATCGGTGTAAGGTAATGGAGATGCTCTTGCAGATACCACCCACAATCTTCTCATTGATGCCTGCAAAAAAAGACAGTAGCCCATTAAAAATTCCTCAAAATCACTTAGTAACAGAAAAAAATATGTTTCTCTCAAGCTTAGCTGAACCAAGCTGAACAAGCAGCCAAACAAAACATTAACGACTACGCGCGAAATGCAACTCCGACAGCCGGAAGTCGCGAGTGAAAGTAGCTTTGAGAAATTTTTTCGGATAGAATCAGCAACAGTCTAGGTGAGCTTGCTTTTGGAGAGGATAACACACCAGGGTTTGACAAGACGTCGACGACATTCTGAAAGATATCCCGCCGCTCGTTCTTGCTGGCGGTTTGAATGCGGCCGGGTAGATCCTTTAAGGCCTTCGTGAGCTGGAAGAGAAAAGCCGGCTGAGTGTCGGTATTAGCTGGCAGAGGCCTTGGAAAAGCCGCTCCACGTGACAGACTTACCTCGGCATCCGCCATATTCCGCAAAGAACCGGGAGAGATGTGTGTGCGTGTGAGGTTCGCGGCGGCTTCCCGTTACACGTTGGGCAAGTGGACACACGCGCCGCATGCGCGATTCGCACTCCGGGATATAGCTCGCACACGTATTCGCGCACCCAGCCAGACCAGTGCTGCGGGAGCTTTGCTCCTTCTACTGCGCTAGGCTACTTCCCGGTATGCCCCCCCACCACTATGTAGTCTGCTTGCAGTGGATAGATAGGCCTGTGATATGTGCCTCGATCTACATAATATAATGCTCTCGGAACGTACGGAGATTTTAACTTCCGCTGAAAGATGGCGATTAAAGCTTCTTCAGATTATTTAGGCGCGAATTTATTCTAGTTTTAAGATGGTTTGTGCTTTTTTTAATGCATGTTCACATTCTTCATGCTTTTAAAATATTTCTATGAATGATTTTTATTCAATAATCTGTGTGAAACCGATTAAACTTATTTTTATGAGAACTTCTTTTATCAGATAATCTAAGTATCAAATTTCACTTCTTGCAGACATTACATTGAAGTACAACATGTATTATTGAAAAAATCTATAGTTTACATAGATCGTTTTACTTTAAAACGCATAATGAAATCGATTTATTACAATAAGTTGTGCAAAGCCAAACAATAGGTTTTACAGAAATGATAAACATTTAATTAAAACGTCTTGTAATAATTATGAACTTTCAATAAGTACTGTATTTAAATAAAAAGTCAAAAATTGATTATTAAAAAATTTGTTTTTCTTTTATATTATTTTTATGTACTATTTTATTAATTTTTTTATGTCTCTTGTATATTAATAAATACCAATTAATAATTATTAAAATATTAAACCAAATCCTTAAACAAACTTCCGATTCTTGCTGCAAGATGGCGATAAGAACAAGTTTAAATCCGCAGAAGCAAGATTTTATTTTTCTCATTTGTGAAGAGAGGAAGCGATATTTAGCCCAAACAACAGAAAGAAATTCTTAGTACATAGAATCGCACTGCCGGGGAAGTTTTCGTGATTCCGTAATTTCGTAATTGAATTTCGTAATTGAAGTTTTAGTAAGTAAATACATTTTAATAATACCAAACATCAAAGAGTAACTTCTTTTCAATTAAAATTTGTTTTATTAATTAAACACTATAAAACTTTTTAATCCTTGCAGATGTATCTTTACGCTGCAATCTGTTTGTTAGTATTGGGTTCTCTCAAGGCTGGTAAGTCTTTCAAATTACTTTTACTTTAGAAACGATTAATTTTATGTAAGGTTTATTTTTAAGCTCAAAAATATATTAATAATAAAAAATAAACCGCAATAGATAAAAAGGTAACATTTGTAATTTCACCCACTTAGAAAATGAGTGCCCAAACATAATAGAAAGGCAGCAATGGGGTGCCCGGCAATGGAAATCGGTAAATTATTTGGTCACACCTTTGTTGTACACTGTAATTCATCACACTGCCACGCCGGAGTGCAGCAAGTTTAGCGAGTGTGCCGATATAGTGAAAAGCATACAAAACTATCACATGGACGATTTAAACTGGGATGACATCGGTCATTCGTAAGTTGACATTTAATTAATTTGAATATTTTTTAAAAATGCATTTTTAAAAAAAACTGGAGTATCATGGAGTTATTTGTTTATTTTTTCCGTCAAACTTCATAATTTTTATGCGGGTTCACGTCTATTTTCTGTAAAAATTGTCGCCAGAACTTGCTAGGTATAAAAATTACAGAAATTATACTACTTATACAAGGATATGAAAACGTTATTAATAAATATTACCAAATGACTAATGATTAAATATTTTGCAAGTAAAATGCATTTTAAAATCATTAAAGTTACTTATAAGTAAAAAGCTTGTTATAAAAATATGAGCAATTAAAAAAATCAAAATGTAATATTATTTAAAATTTTTAGCTTCTTAATTGGTGGAGATGGTAATGTGTATGAAGGAGCAGGTTGGAATATGGAGGGTGCACACACATACGGATATAATAAAAAATCAATTTCAATTGCTTTTATAGGAAACTTCCAACGTAAGTAAAAATTAATTAATCTTTTCTTTTATCAATTTATCTAACTGTACATAAATTAATAAAAGTTTACGAGTCGTTGCTTTTTGAAACGAGTTTTATCCAATATAATATAAATTGTGAAGTCCCTCGCTAAAACCTTCACAAATGATTTTCCATGACGTCAGAATAAGGAAATTCTTCGGGATTAATACGTCTGTACTTCAATTTAATGAAATTAGAAACAAGTTTTGCTTTGCATTAAATTTTCACGCAGCTTTTTTTCGCAAAACTTTTGCTTGCAAAAAATATTAATCTAATTTCATACGGAAGTTTCTTATCTTCCTGCTACACTTATCTTTTCTAAACTGCTGTCTGCTTTTAATAATATTACAACATTTTATTTAAATAATTTTTTAAACTTTTTTTTTGGATAAGATTTGTTTCGAAATTCAACGCATCAAATTTCTATAGAAAAAGACGCACCGGAGAGAAGTTTAAAAGTAGCTCATGATCTAATCAACTGCGGCAAGAATCAGGGATATCTTCGTAAAAATGTAAAGGTCATTGGTGCGCGTCAAGTCACAAGCACGCTAAGTCCCGGCAATGCTTTATACACGCAAATACAGAATTGGCCAGAGTGGTCAGTGATAACACCTTCTTAATAAACGCCTGATAAATAAAATACTCAGTGTTTTATTGTTTTCATCAACTTAGTTTTATTTGATGGATACCATATGTCTATTGTATTTATATACAAGACTGCTTTGATCTAAACAATTTTCTATGATACATTATAACATGGGACAGAACATGTCTTCATGGTGTGTCAGCAGCTTCAAAAACAAGTAACATAAACACGGTAAAGGATCTGTCTACAGAACCAAAAGCGTGTGTTTTTACAGTTTAATTAGCTTAAACTTTAAAATTATTTACAAATTTTTGCGCCTCCGTAATGTGAACGGTGCTAAGTGCGTGGTCTTCTAAAGGCAAAGACCGGCAATAGACACGGCACAGTGAAATTGTGTATGAAAAGACATGAAAATATTTTTATTAATAAACAAAAAGTTAATTAATGTACAATAAATTGATTTAGTTTTCGCCGTTCGCTGACAAAAAATAAAAGAAATTGGCACTAAATTCATGTTCGGAAAAATGCCCGTAAAGTTTGCGTTGACTTTACAGTTTCTGTTTTGCGTATAAATCTGAAGTATAACTAATAAAATTGATCGACATTTGCAGCAATTGCAAGGAGTGCACACTCCAAAATAAATCTTTTTGTCGTTCTGTATCCCGCGTTTGATAATATATCTTTTGTATGCAGATAATGTTTCTTCGACGCATAAATAAATAAATTTATATTCAGCTTTCGTGTTGTATAACTACTTAAAGGGCTTCTATTTACAAACACAAAAAGCTAAAAAGATTCGTATCGCTTATTGCAATCCCTGTACATACAAAACGAATCGCGTTGTAGCGATTACATCACCTTGAAAATACTTGGATCTCTTTTTCTACTATCGTTAATGCACCATTAGTAAATTCTTAAAATGCTCGCTCCTACACTCTTGAACTCTGTCAATTAAATAATCTCATCTTACTTTTATAAAAGGCCTCCGCCAAAGATCATTGCCACCTTTCGATACAATTCTTTTGACTTTAATTCATTATTTAAAGATACCGAAAAAGTAATAATTCTGCTTTTTGTTTTATTTTCGGTAACAGTAGTTGATTTTCGTGCATATAACGGATAACGGTACTTCAACCGAACTATAGTATAAACTAGTGACAAGTGCCATTTTTTAATTTTTTTAAGGCGAATTACTTTACAACAATGAAAAAGCAATTTTCCTTTGTTTAAATTACTAGTAGATTGATGGATATGAAAAGTATTTGTGGCGCGTTTAAAAAATATTTAAATTATGCATTATTTTTTAAATCATTCATAATCTCGTGTTTTGGAAGCTTTAAGTCCCCTGAAATCATTCGTTCTTAATAAATAAAATAGAATTCACAAATCCACAAATAAAATGCTTTCATACTGTAATTGCAGTAAATTAATCTCATATCTCGCATTAAAAAGAAAACTCTTTCATATCCACAAAGCAAAGGAAAAAATACTTGCTTCTCAAAATCCAAAAGTAATAATCCCTCTAAATAATCCTCCGATGAACAAACGTCGTGAGGAGGAACGTAACGAAGGGCATTTTTTCTTTTCTTTCTTTTTTATTTATTTTTTTTTGTTTAAATGTAAAACTATCAGACTGCTAAAAGTTTCGGGGTGAACCGAGGCTAAAGTTAAAAGGACCCTGGTTAGAAAATAAATTTAATAACATAGGAGTTAATTTCCTGCATTATTCTACACGTAAAAATTGTCAATTATTATAGTACATTTGTTTACAACGCTTATAACTATTAACAAACAAACGTAGATAACAATTCGGCATTCATAATTTTAAAATACATTGCCTATTTCAGTTGCTTTGATATTCATTCATACTTACTGATGAAAATCTCCTAACCAGGGTCTGTATTAAGACCGTACGCTAATTTAACAAGGTAAAGTTTTTAAATACTGTTTATAAAAATATAAATTGCAATTTAAAATAAATTTTTAAAAATGATTAAAAAGTTGTTATATTTACTTGCTTTTTATTTATAAGAGTATAAAATTATTTTTGAAAAAAATCGTTGTTTGTCGATATTAATTTACATAAAAAATCAATTAATATCTTACATGTAATTAAATTACGAAAATGAAATACAGAATGCTTAATAAACCATATAAAAAAACTCTACCTTCGATAAGTTAGCATGCAATTGCGATTAATTAATTATAGGCCAAGGCAAGGTTTATAGTAAACCACCCTTACGGCCAAATAGGAGCGAGCTTATAGTACCGAGCGCCGATTGCGCTGACGACTCTTTTGTGACTGGTATTGAACTTCCAGCACCACCCTGCGACGTTCGCACTTGGCCCAAATCGGGCCTCGTGGACCTAGCACCACCACGCCTTTGTCTTGCCGACGCTCGCCTAACAGATGCAAAGTTTTCTGGATCGTTCTCCGTCTTAGACTTTTCGTCCCGGCCAGTTGCAAAAGAGGCACCATAGCGTGAGTCATCGCTGGTGCTCGATGCAGACGAACTGGCGTCAGAGCCAAGTTTCTCGGACGACATTGAGCCCTTTAGGAAGGTGAGCTGAGCCATTGGACTTTTGCGCCGCGAGTAAAGCGCACCCCCAAGGGCTACTTGCGTCATACCTGTTCCCGAAGCCATAAGATTGTCGAAACCATAGCGTTCTAATTTTTGCACTAGTCGCCCATCAGCACCGTCAGTCTTCTTTGCGCTGTATTTCTCACGCCTACTCTTTCTACTTGCTGGCGTTTGGTGTGGTGTTTGCTGTGGAGTTTCGCCGCTGAAAGTTCGCTTTAAGAGTTCGGCGCCGCTGGAAAACAGGCTGAAGGTTGAAGACGATGGCACAGGTGAGGTTGGTCTTGAGTGGATAGGACTACCGTCGGGACTATTGCATGGTGTCATCGTCGGCGAGAAGTTCTTGTCTGTATTGGGAGTCGGTACACACGACGGTGTTACAGCTTTTATTCCGCGCTCGCTGAGCATTTTGGCCAGACCAAGAGTCGTAGAGAAGGTGGAGGTTGAGTTGCGACGACTGAGCATGCGAGGTGTATTCACACCCGAGTTGAGGGCACTATTAGACTGGCTAGCTACACGACTGGAGACGATGCTAGATGAAAGGTTCAAATGGTCGTCTGGGTGCATAACTGTACTATTCGTGAAGGTATACACGGAGCCAGTATCTTGGAAGAGTTTGCCTGGATTCGTGTATTCCTCATCTTCTTCGACGTCGGCAAGTGTAAAGGTCTCCAGTCCTAGATCTTCAAGCCCTCGACCGCCTCGAGTTTTTACGCCTGGCCGATCTTCCAATAAACCACCTACAAAATATAAGTTTTTAATTAATTTATATTTACAGCAAAAAAATCTTAAAATGTTATTTTAAATATTAGTTACTAAAGTAATAAAGCCTACATATTACTTACCTAATGTTGGTGTGGCAAGTTGCGACCAATGATGAAGCGTCTGCGAACCTTCGATCGGCTTGATAATCTGCAGTTTTTCGGGTAATCGCCAAGTCGAGCTATTTCCGCTGAAGCCGCTGAAGTTCCCGCTACTACCCGTAGACATTATGCTGTCTGGTGTACGACATCCGAATGGCACGAAGCCTGGTGGAGAATGTATACCATTATCGTAGTCGTAGGTGTAGCCGGCACCCGAGCTCAAGCAAGCGCGTCGCGCTATCACTTCGGCGGGAGTTAGTCGGCGAAGCGCTGCTTCAAGGTCTGCGGCACCTGGCGCACCCGGAACACCTGTTTGCTGAGGACCGCTGAAAAGATGTTTCTCGTTATTAATATTGAACGTTGAACTATAATTTTTTAGAACATGTTTTTGCAGTTGCAATAATAAAATTTAATATAATGTACAAATACGTGTACTACTTACGGATACTCTTCTGAATCTGTTAGAAGAGAGCCCTCGCTATCACTATGGCCAGTTGAATCGAGGCTAGGGAAGGTGGAACCAGCGTTTCTACCCCGACCTTGCAAAGTAGAACTCACTCGTGGTCCAAAGGAACTAGTTGACAAAGTCGATGTAGTCATGGAACCGAGGCGAGGGAACTGATGACCGACAGTAGTGTTGTTCGTTGACGCTCGCGACGCACACTTTACAGTTTCGAATACTTTTTTATATGTAGGCCTGAAATAATTTAGACGTAAATACCATTGTTACAATTATCCTAGATGTTTTTAAAATACCACATTTCTCTGAACTTACATTCTGTCCGCAATTATTCCAGAATCTAAACTTGATTCCGAATAAAGCGAAGACTCCAATTCCAATGCTATCGAATCTGGTTGGGGCGCCGCAACAAGTGAAGGGAAAAGTGTACCACCACGAGCGACAGGCATCGATCGCTTACGCTGATTCCTGAGCTGCTCTTGCGTTTCTGATAACATATTCACAACCTGCGAACAAAGCAAAATAAAATTAATAACAGGGAACTTTAACTTTCTCTGTCTTTCTCAAGTCTTGAATTATGCGCAAAAACTCACCTCGGCATATCGGTCCTTGAATTTAGCCAATTCGTCGGCCAAAGCATTTTGATTTTCCTTTGTAATATTTAAATTAGAAAGCACCTCGTCGTGTTCAGACATTAATTGAGCTAGCCGCAATTCAGTTTCCTGTAATTTCGCCGTCAGGCTCACGATTTCCTCGTGCTGAAGCCGATTCTCCTCCTTCTGCCTATCGAGCTCGTCCGCTATGCCGTCTACTTCCATGTTGGCGTTTGCTATAAGATTTTTACGACAGTTAATTAGCAAAGCGGATTTTTAATTATAGTTGTTAATAATAACTGATGGGTGTACGAATTATAAAAAAAATTATTCAGTGCAAAAAATTATCGAAAACGCAAATCATAAATGGTGTTGTTCAGAGTTAATATTGATTGAAATGTCTTGAAATCAAAGAGACGCCAAATCAAACTGACTAACAACGTCATGCCTGCTTCTTAACAGACTAAAAAAGTCACTGATAAACTTGCACTGTCATCTAAAAAGCGCGATTGCGCTACTAAAACTCCAACAGAAAACGTTCTCGCCGCCGCAATGAAAAGATTCATTCTCGGTAATAAATTTTTTCATTATTTATTTAATAACAGAGCTCTGCAAACACTCCTCCATTTTTAACCGGAATTAATCCTCTAAATAATTACTGCTATTCCCCTTTTACAACCGACCACTTGGCATAAATTGTTTATCAACGGCACTTTAAAGAATGACGCGATATCTGGAAATAGAGCGATAAACGCCTCCTCCCAAGATGAATTTTCAGCGCCGAGCGAGCTCACCTAGCTGGTTCGCAATGTCCTTCACGAGACGGGCCTCCTGCTCCTCGCAATTGTCGGCCTCGTTCACGAGCTTCGAGAACTCATTCCTGAGCTGCTTGTTCTCGTCCTCGAGAGTGCTTATCTTCTTCTGCATGACGTCGAGGTTGATGCCCCTGAAGCCGGTGGGCGTACCGGCCTCAGAGTCGCCCGACTCCTCGACATCGTTCGTCAGCACCTGTATGAGCTCGGTCTTCTTCGTGACCTCGTACGTCAGCTGCGTGATCTTCTCGTTCGCCTGCTTCAGTTCATTCTCGAGCTCCTGCACCGTAGTCTCGAGCTTCTGGTTGTGGGACAAGAGCTCCTTGCCAATGCGCGCCGTAAGCTCCAAGTCCTTTTCTTTCTGCAAGTTCGCGTCGGTTAGTTTTTAATCGACGACTCTGCGGTTCGGTTGGCTTATTTTTATTTGACGTTAAGTTTTAGGCACTATTTTGAAGGAATAAGGTATTGAAAATTATGCGATGCTGTACTTTACTTCTGGATAAAGAAATAAACAATAAAATAAACTTGATAAATTTTTACTTTTTCCAACAAAGAAAATACTAAAAGAATAAGGAGTTTCATAAAGATAATTAATGTGCTACGAACGAAAGTTCTTTTCTAACTTTTAGAACTATCAATCAGAAGATCATAAAAGAAGTAATAATAGCTTTTTACCTCCTCCAGAAGCCTTGTCACTGCTTCGATATCATTATAAGTCTTGGTCATTTGGCTCACCCGGTCGCTGCATAGAACTGTAACAAAAAGAAAAGCGAAATAACGGTTATTAACGTAGAAAAATAATGCTTCGCCAATTTGTGTGCGTGGAGTATTGTACTGTGTGAAACGTCCTTATAAGCTTCGTTAAAAGTAAGTTGCTTTGTTGTTAATGCGTGATTCAGTGACAAAACGACAGTTTTGCAAAACGACAAACAGCGTAAGAAGGCCTCTTCTGTATAAAGGCAGTAATGGCATTTCGCAAAGTGCGGCTGCCACGGTGCGCCAAAGCAGCGAATGGTGAATTTTCATTCGCAGACAGGTAAACGACAAAGTATATGCCTTGCAAAAACATCTCCCAATTGAACATTACGAAATGCACATTGTCGCAATTTTATTTGCTCATAAATTTCATTGCACAGTACATTTTCCGGAAGGATAACACTACCGAAGCCAACGAAATTACTAAATATAACGTCGCATTAACCTTCTGAAAATAAGATAAACATTTACACGATCCTCCCGCTAAAATTATCTCTCCGCGGCAGCTCAGTCGTCGCGTCCTTGCCCGATCGTTCCGCAAAAACGCGCCTCTCAATCGCGGCCTTTGCTCGAGTCGTGCTTCCTTATCGCCTCGCGAACCCGCGAAGACGATTCCCCCAGATGCGGTTGAATCTTCGCCGAGGGGAGGCTCTCTCTCTGGCAGAGCGGCGAGGCCCACTTGACCCTTATAAATCCTCCGCGCTCTCGCCGTCGCGGCGACGCGGGTTAAGTTCGGAACGAGAGCAGGCGACAATCGATTCGCACTATTTTTAAAGCTGGCGTTGCGTCCGCGGAGTCGTTGCCTCGCTCTTTTTTTTCTTTCGCCGCTCCTCTCTGCGCCGGGACGGACGCGTGGATCGTTGGGACGGGGAAGGTGGCTTTTGGGTGCGTGTCACTCGTTTGTATTAAGAGTCTTTGGGATTTTTCAGTTTTTCCGGGTGCTTTTTTACGCGGGACGCAAAGTGCCGAGGTTTCTCGGTAAAGGAAATCGTTGGCGAAACTTTAGAGGCAGAAATAGCAGCTGGTTTCCTTTTTGTAATTTCATTTTTAGTGCCGACTTCAATGCTCGTCGTGCTTTTTAATCGGTCGGTAAATTCAAAATTACGGGAATTAAAAGTTATATATTTTTTTTTTTCGAAGAATAAATTTTTACTTTCTTACTTTTATTAAGCGATATTGAACGACCCAATTTTTAATCTTATCGAAGAACGAAATTCAATCAGACCAGTAATGTAAGTCCGGGCAATGAAGCGTGACTTGTATGCGCGATTATGCTTTACTGCTAAAAAAGCAGATACAAATTCGTAAAATTATTTTGAAATATTACATTAAACTTGTCGGATCAGGTCCGATCACCAGACAACTCTGATAATCACACAATCGTCGACAGTCGATAATTCTTCTCTCTTGAATAGACAAAAAAAATGCAAAGTTATAATTTCCCGCATCCACAATCCCAGCAGGACTGAAGCTGAAAACAAGTCCAATCCCATTTCCTCCCATTAAGGCCTCAACTCGCGCTCCGAGCGCAGAAGAAGCATCGCCGGCTCGTCGGCGCGCGGGATTTCGCCGGCCGACGCGAGCGAAAGAAAACGGAAATTAACATAGTGAGATCGAAGTCGAGCAAAAACGCGGCGACGCCTAAGCCGCTGCCAATGGGAGTGGAAAGAGCGCGCGATACGCGGAGGATCCCGCGATTCCTTCGCGGCTGGCTGACATCGACTTTTCCGGGCGATTCCAAAGGAGGAGGAGGAGGAGCCCCGCGCGACCTCGGCGCCGAGGAGCCGCGTTTCTCTCCCTCGCGGAGCGACTTCTCGGCGCGCGCTTCTCTCGGCGGAGCGACGACGCGTGACTCACGCGGAGCGATCTCGTTTTCTGCGCTCTCGGCTGTTTTTTTTCCCGACTCTCGTCGCGCCGACTTGCGAGGCTGTGCCGAGCAGTGCGGGAATTCTCGGACGCGGGGAGCTGTCGCGCTTCGAGTTTCGGATTAATTTTTGCGTTCTCTGCGCTTGGAGAATCGATTCGACAGGGTGGAAGGCGGATGAAAATGCCGCCGTTGATTGATACTTTTTCAGAAGTTTAAGCGCTCCTTTTATTGAATACAGCGGGTACTTTGTTGTCCGTCTATCGTGAACGACAGCTTGGATAAAATTTAGATTTACGTTAACGGAGATACATTGCGTGCGTAATATACTTGTTGAACTTCTGATAACGTAAAGTATTTATTTAGTGTTTGAGTCAAGGATGATTAAATTAAGTTTGATAAAAATCGAGTCCACGTGCCGTTGATAAATGTATTTATAGAATTGAATTTAAAATAAACTCGCCAAATTTATTTTCGCGAATAAGTGAAACATTTAATAAGTTGCATAATATTAATGTTTTTTCCTTGAAGCTAAATTAAAAAAAAATGGCTTTACTCTTGATAAATATTAAAAGCTATTTGTTGTAAATCACTTTATCCGAATTAAAAATTCCGATGATAAAAAACATCAATACGTGTGCATCTGCACGTTATCAAGTTTCGATAACAAAAGCTGGGACACGACAAATAATAATCCAGTAAATATAAATAAAGAAGATGTGTGTCTCGTACAAATGGACGTAATTAAGCCACATTTAAACTGAGCTACAATAAATAAGCATTGCTCTTGTGCCGGCAAATTAACTGATCGAAAATGAAACGAGCAAACACGGCCTGCACTGAAATGAAATAAGCAAAGAAAAATTGGAAGCGTTGACCTCTTAAAGTTTCAATCAAATTTTCATCGGGTGAGATCAATTGAACTTAATTCGTGATTAAATCAATAGTTCGTTATACGAACTCTAAAATGGCTATATTGATTACAGCTACTAATCCAAACCTAAGCCAAATACATCGACATTCGCTTATTTCATCAATACAAAACAGAATGCAGTCAGAAGACGTTCTCAATCCGTCTCTAAACTTGCTTCCCCAAGACTCCCCCTCCCAAG
>JAWWEM010000010.1:7060523-7109804 GCA_035582935.1 Ormyrus thymus
TGTGGTGGCTTTACTAGCCAGTATGGCAATTTTTACAAGATTATTTGTAATTTTTACTATATTTCTTCTCTCAGTGTGCACTGACGAGCCGCAACATTATCGATTCACGACTCTGCTCTATCATCGAGATTCATTATAATAGATATGAATATTAATTGAATCAGATTAGACGCCAGGAGCGTCAACAAAATATTTTAATCATTGTTGCAGATCGCAATCAAGCGCCGAAAAATTTAATAACCAAAACGATGAAAAAGGTTCGGCGAAGCGAGCGCTTCCATTCGACCGAGAAACAGCAAACATTCACGCGATTCGTTTACGCGCGGAATTCCTCTAATTCAGACGTCCGTCGCGCGAATCCAAAATAGACCAAAGTTTACACGAGCAATTCGAACCAAAGTACAAGCCTCGCGTTCAATAAGACAACCGCAGAGTCCGGTATTCGTGTCGAAAGAAAAAAAAAGAAAAAATTAAGCTACTCGCGTCTATATATATTTACAAAATCACTCGGCAGATCGTCGCTTGCGTAACCCGCAGACACGTACGCGCGGGCAGCCGCTTTCGGCCGAGCGTTTTTTCGCGTTATCTGCGCCTCGAGAAGGCGAATTACAGGCGACGATTGCTCGGTCATTTTCCGGCTTATCGGAGGATAGAGCCGCGCGCGATTGCGAGGCTACGCGATCGTACTCGGTTTTTTTTTCCTTCCTCTTCTTTTTCTGCTTTATCTGTTATTTCTCTCGGAAAATTGTGCCTTAATCCCGAGGCGGGCGATTCTTTTTTTGCGACTGTCGTGGACGGACACGTTTATTAAACTGCGCGGAAACTCGAGTGTAGTGTAAGATAGCTGCCTTTTTAGTTTATAGTTATTCGAATCATTAATGCACATTAAGTTTCTACTCGTTGTCTGCAATTTCATTAAGTCTCGCGTGGCGATCTTTTCACGTAACAGAATTTTGACTTTCATGAAAGTTGAACGGACCTTGACGCCTTGCTCGGATAATTCCCTCAACATTTCTTCAAATCATCGATCCCAACGTATTAAGCGCAAGTAATAAAAGGTGCATTATTTTTCTTCAGAATTTAACTAACTTCTAATAACACGGCGCGCGGCAACACATAAGCCGGAGAATGTCACTGAAATTCCTCCTTGGGATTGAAACAAGAAACCCCAAGATCTCATTTGCCGCGCGACGCCGATTCTGCTGATTATTTCAGTCGAAACGAACGAAAATAAACCCCGGGGAGATAGGCGAGAAGTGCGCGCGCGCGCGCGCCTACGAGTGCCCGCGGCCTAACGCGACGCCGAGTCAATTTAAACCCACGGCCAGGCCGCAGCACGTGCTTCTCCGCCGCTCTCCGGGAACTCGGAATTTCAAGCTCGAGAAGCTTTTTCGGGGGAGGGGCGGGCAAGGCTGCGGATAATTGCCGCGTGAAAGTCGCTTCGACTCTGGCTTTTTGAGATTTACGGCCGAGGGTGGGACGAGCCGCGGACCCACTTTTCGAGAGACGCTGTGCGAGCGTGACTCGGCAGTGATTTAAACGCCGCAAATTTTGCGGGACGGTTCGACGAGAGGCCGAGTTAGCGAATAACCGGTTTCAGCTGCAGTGCACTCTTCCCGGTGATGCGGGGAATTTTTTTTTTTAAGAAATACGTCTCTGCATTTTGAGACGCTTTTATTATGCCTTGCCAAGGGCAAGACGTTAAAGTTGAGCGTACAGATTCTATTTATCGAAAACTCGCAGCGAACGAAATGCAAATTCAACGCGTCTAACGAAGTCCTTTCTTTCTAAAGGATCTTATTCGCAGAAAAAGCTCTCTCGCTTATCTACTCCGTCATCCGGGAGCTCCTCGTCGCCTCGCAAATTACAAAAGTACACATTACGCGCATTCCCAGCCGCGCGAATTCCCGGAGTTCAGCTTGCGAAACAATCGAGCGGCGCCCGCGAGCCGTTACTCACTGCACATCGACGCGCGCCTCGTTCTCTGACCCGCGTAATGAGCATATTAATAGGCCACAGCTGAACGAAGGCGGGCTTTCGACGGCTCGGCGAGCGGAGCGGGCCGCGATCAATCATTCATTTTCGACGGCGCCTCGCGCGGCGGGACCTTTCACTCGCGCCGCTTTGCTTATCTGGGGCCGTTATCGCTTTTTCGGAGATTTACTTTTGTTACTGATTGCTTGATACCCGGCACTTGGCCTTTTCGTCCGTCCTGTAGAAAGTGAAAAGAAATTTTGGGAACCAGGTCGTCGGTGGCGCGTAATGGCGCATTGTGAGTTTTACAATTTTTTTTTTTTTTTTTTTTTTTGGTTCGGTATAATGACATTTTTTGTACCGGAGGATACAGTTTTACGTAACGCGTGTCGTATTTGTTTTTAAATTAAGCCCATCGGTTCGAAACTGCTGAAATATGCAAAATTATGCGCACGAAAATGACATTATTTGTAAAACAGTCGTACGCGCAGTACCGAGAAAAATGAATCACGAGAACCAGACAGGAATCCCACTCTCCCAAGCCATCTCGATTCTCCCCTCCGCGCTATCCGATCGTTCTCTTTGCTCAACAAAGGGCTCGTCGCTCCGAGAAGCTGTCGAGGCACCTTTTCTCAGGAATGCCGCGGGAGTCCCGCGTCCGAGTGAAAATGGAAGGCGCGCGCAATTCCTTCGAGTGCTCGCGCGAGATAAGTGAAAAAGCCAGCTAATGGGCCGCGTTTACGCGCTTTACGGCGCCGGAAGATTGCGGCCGCTTGGCGTTTCTTTTTTCTTCTTCTCCGCTACCCTCGTAACAGCCGGCCTCGAATAACGCAAACCGCCGAACGAGCGAACGAGCCGATCTATAAGCGGCGCAAAAGCTCCTCGAGGGAAATGCTAATTCCGTGCGGCGTAACTAACGGCGTCTGGAGTCTACGTCACGCCAAGCACTCGGAAGCTTGAATGGGGAGGAAGAGAAATGAATTGGTGAACGGGTCGATGCATTAGGGAGTTCGCTTTTGAGCGAGACGCGGAGACGGTGGATTTGGGGTGCGAAACTTTTTGGAGGAGCTCTAGATGTTGCGCCGATGGATATATTACATAAATTGAGGAAAGTTTGCTGGCGGCGCGCATTTAAATTTTTTTTCTACGCTCTCGATGTAATAATACGAGCTTGATGTCTGCGTGCAAGAAGCAAAGCACCTTTCGTAATAATTTTCTTTGAATTTATAACTGTTCTCTAACTGATATTATATTAAACTGCAATTCGAGTTATTTTAATGCTTGGGATTTATATTGGTCGATAAAGTATAGAGCACTGAGAATTTCTAGGGATATTTCAGATGTTATATCTGGAAAACGTGTGACGAAAATGTTGCAACAGCGCTCTGCAAATGCGTTAAACCTGTATGCTAATCACAACTTTATTACTCACTTTCAATAAGACATTCTAAAATTTTTGATTATCGATATTGATTTAAAGAAGTACACTTCCTGTACATTAAATAACTAAATAGGAAAAACTGTTCTATTAAATGTCAATAAACGAAGCAAGAAAAAAATTCAATATCCCCGGGCTTTCAATCCTCGACTCCCCGAAGGAATCCGCAGAACGGCGAATGATTGCAAACCTCTAGAAAGGCACTTTAGAGCGAAAGTCCATTTTCTTAAGTGACTATTCCGCGAGAAACAGAAGCACGCGAGAGAGGCCAGAAACGAGGCAACCTTGACGGGGGGCAAAAGCGACGCGCGTCCGACTTATATCAGCAATCGCGCGGAATTATCTAAAGGTCTAGAAAAAGCTCGAGCTCTGAAGAGCCAGAAGCTGTAAAGCAAAAGACGAACGACTCGGGTCGGCAAGAACCGCTCCCGCGAAATATCGAGCGCCGCTGTGTACACATCGCCGGCGCGCAGGTATATTTACAATCAATCCCGAGCCGCCGCGATCGTCGCGGCCGAATGTCCGCTCGTCCGCGCGACGTGTGCGACAAACCGCGCGACCTTCTCCTCGGGCTTCGCACCTTTCGACTCTCTTTCACCTTGCGTCGGGATGAAGGTGAGACCGAGCGATTTGCTTTCCTAAGGCAGGTTCAGCTCGAGTTCATCACTGATGGTTTTAATGGGAGCGTCGTGAAATTTGATAAAGGCACTTAAATTTCTTTACCGCTCGGGGGCATTTATTTGTTTAGAGTGATTAAATCTCTTGCGATAGATCCTATTGTGTTGTAATGGAATGACTTCCGTCAACTCTAATTTCTTTCATTTATATTTATTATTTACTATTCATTAATTTGTGTATTACTGCCGGTCTTTAAGCTGCGGTAATGACTAAGCAAGATTGATACATTTCATTGAATCACTTTGTGAATTGCCAGCATACATCAGGCGTCTATCTTAAGTTTTTGCGAGTTTTCATTCACACGAATAACAGCAAGAGTTCGTACGACCAGTTAAAGAACAATAAATTGATGCTCATAAATAATTTAGACCCTGCGTCTATCTTTAAACGTTGAATGAAAATTTTTTTGCTCATCGATCACCGAACTGACTAATCGCGTCGTTCCTCGGACGAAAGAAGCGCCTCGCACCAATTTAATAAACTAAAAATTCAACTGACGTAAGTGCATTTTATAACGCAAAAACAACAGCGCTGATCGATAATTAGCACGACTTTACAATTCCAGCTCGAACCTTATCGCTCGCAGCTCTTTATCGGCAAAACACTCGGCTTTCTACCGATCACTTTTAATTCATACTTCAATTGCAAAACCCTCGCTCGAGAATCCATTAACTCCCCTTCCACCTCCCAACTGTCACGTGAAAAAAAAAGAAGTAACTTCTTCCAGTGCTACGGCAGCAAATAGCTCCCTCTTCCATTATAAAATAAAACTGACATCCTCCGTAGCGTCACTTTCACCGAGGGCTGTACCTAAAAACGACCCCCTCGGGCTCCGAAGGGTCCCGAGGAGAAATCTTTGCCAGGCAAGCCAGTGGTGCTTGGTGTCACATGGAGGTTATGTCACGCCCCGCCACTCGCAGCAGCACACACATACCTCTGGATTAACTGCCGCTGTAACTGAACGCTACTTCTCCCAGCGGTCTCAATCAACCCCCCTTTTCAGCTCCCTCCTCGAGGATTCGGCGGAGAAGCAGGGCCGCGCTCTATATCGGCCCCATCGATCGAGTGGCCGAGTTTATACGGCAAATAGAGCTCCGAGCGGTATGCAGACACTGCGATTAGCACCATGTATTCACACGCACAGCATTTGAACACCCACGTCACAGCCTCGTAGCCGCGCACATGCGCGAGCGCGAGTAGGAATGCGGAACACGAGCGAGCGGGCCGAGGGAGAACGACTGGCTCCACCGAAGCGCAGTCCGCGAGGCCTCGAAGGCGACTAAAGCCGCACAGCGGCAGCAAACTCTCCAGAGAGGCGCTCGAGCGACCCGCTCTGTCCCTCTCTTTAGCGCCCTGCCGAGTCCGTTTCTCGGGATGGGACGTCACTGCTCGTCTCTGACGATGCCACAGTAAGAGAGAGAGAGAGAGTGGGGAGGGAAAGATGCAGGCGAGCCGCGGCTCAGTGGTAGCAGGGAGAGCTCTCCGTGCAGCCGATTCGAGTCACGTTTTCGGCGCGGGTGCCGACGTGGCTCGTGTATTTCGCCTCGCAATTAGCGTCGCTGCCGCGGGACGCGAGAAGGATCTGACCTGCCGCTCGTGAGAGGGAAAGATTTTTGAGAGGCGAGCGGCAACGAGCCGACTGGCTTATTCAGATTTGTTGAGCTTTGAGGCTAGACGCCGGTTAGAGAGATCGTTGGCTCTGAATAAAACGACTGAGAAAGGTGAAAAGAGGGCTTTCGTTTGTTGGCCTTTCACGGAATGCCTGATTGAATTTCGTGAGCAGGCCTCGGGTAAACGAGGGCCTAATTTTTTTAAAAGGCACCTTTCCCATTTCAATTGAATTTGCTTTCATTTGCGAAATGCTCTTTTAATGCAATGTTTAAAGAAAACTTTTTGCGGTGAAATATTCTGCTAAACTTGTTATTTTGCTTACAAAAAGCTTTATTTAAAAATGTGGGTAATGTTCTTGAATTTTAAAAGTTTTGTAAGTAACGATCCGCAATGTTCATTAACATACTGCTATGGAAAACAGCAAATGCAAATAACTTGCATTACGTCTATTTGCGATTAGAAAAACGGTAATAGCTGTATGTTTGAGCTATTCACTCTTAAAATACACTGATTTTTACTATTTTTTTTTTCTTAATCACAAAATATTTTGATCACCAATCCATATGGAGTCTTAGCATGACCTGCTGGTATACCTACTGGTATACCCGAACTTTTACTTCCCCAGTAGGTTGTTCAGAAATCTGCAGTTAGAAAGGAGGAGGGTCACTAGAAAGGTCTTTCACTAATCCTTAAATTTATCGTTTTATGTGGAAGAGAGAGTGCAAATCCTAAGCTGCATTTTATAAAACGCATCTATGCAGAATTTGTCCTAACCAATTACAGGCACTATAAATTGTTGAATTATTACTGTGATTAAATAAAATTTTAATTCGTATGACCTTTTTGGCAGATATTGACTTAAATTACAGTTCTGTAATATATTCGTTAAAAATCAGAAAAATAAGTCTTTTATAATTTTAAAAGGTTAATTTTTCAGTTAAATTTTTCGAAAGTAAAATAGATAGCTTTTTATTAATAGTTTCACTCTGTAAGATCCTTGTTACATAACAAAACTTTTTATTTTTGAATCGTATTTTCAAAGAACGACTATTATTAATGAAAGTTTTTTTTTTTTATAAGAATACGTAAAATTATTAATATACTAATACAATAAGTTAGTTAATTTTGTTAGTCAGAACAAATGATCGTAAAACAATACTTTTACCGATAACATTTTTTGGGTTTCCGATCCATTCACTTTTGTTTCGCCAAAATAAAAATTCTGCTCAAGAGAAACATCGTCATCCTTCTTAAGAAATCTAGAGGCGTGCAGACGTGTAATAAAACCACAAAAAAGTTTCAACCATTCCCTTTGACTTTTTTCGCCAGCTATTCAAATGACGACTCCGAACACACTCTTGTCTCCAAAACTCTCAAGCGCCTATAAAGCCTACAAACATACGACTCCTCCGAGATTTCATTTGTGTCTGCATGAAACTGCATAATTCAAGGGCCGAAAGTATTCGCGAATTGAAAGTTTCCTTTATTCCTCAAGTGAAATATATTCATGCCCGAAGAAAGAGAAAAATACGCGCGGGAGGGCACCGCGAGTTGGTAAATATAGTATCACCGCGCATTCCTTAAAAGAGTTCTAACGGTGAAAGACTTGCTCGATCGCGGGAATCTCTCACGGACGCGCTTATGGCAATCGAACGACTTTAACAATGGATTCAGTAGGCTTACAACGTATGCGCGCATTCGTGACTTTTTATGGTTCGAACAGTAAATTTAGTCTTTTACTCTTTCGCGTGAGATTCGCTTCAATCTTGAAGAACATACGTCGAAAATCGTGATTGTAATATGATGCAAGGAGAATATTAAAATTGATGTAAAAAATTTACATCTAACATCTATAGGCAGGTGAAATACATAGATTATTTGGGAAACTATTGGATTGCAAATTTTGCTACAAAGTTAATATTGTCAAAGGTTAAAACAAATTTTCATTTTATAAGATTTACGTTAAGCTTTGTATTTTGTATTTAGTGCTCGAGTATCAATAAATATTAGAATTCAAAAATGTTAAAATTTTACAAAATTTGTTTGTGACATGAAAGTTTGTTACATAAAGAGTATAAGATTACATTTTTTAATTAGGTTGTATCTCGTAATTCGTCTTCTCAAGATTAGTACAATTAAGCGCAAAATATCAAAACGAATCTCACTTAATAAGGCATAAATGTAAAGCAGAGTTTGCGCTCACGCACTTTGCCCATAGATCCAACGTAATTATCGCTTTCGTAGCTTCTTCCCACGTCCTCTGCAAAATGTTGCTCGTGCGAAAGTGCATTACTGCAAGGCCAAGCCTCGGTTTTCACGTTGGCTGTGCTATGGTTCCGCGTAAAACAAAATCAAGCCCTTTTTTCACGATCACGGTTTATCAATACAATGCTTATTCGACTTTCCAGTCGTGATTAAAGTTGGAATTGTTCACGAACATACAAAGAAAGTTCTAAATTTACTTCTCGATAGATCAATAGTCGCTGCAGTGTACTTATTTTTAGAAACTCTATGAACTGGAAAAAATGATTTAGCACATTGAAATCTGTAGAGTATACTTTTTTGGTATAACATAATTTAAATATTCAACCTTAGAATAAATAAATTTAAATATAATATTTAAAAAACTTAATTTGTACAATATAAATTATATGCTGTGACATTTTTTGTTTTTACGTATTCGCTTTTTTTATGAATCATTTTCTCTTATTCAGAAGTTTATCTCAATGCAATTATTTAGAATATACATAGAACAGACGACAGAAATAAAAGTAGAAACAATTACACTTTTCTACAAAACCCCATGTCATTTGTCAGAATCACATCACTTTTTCACCGCAAACAAAAACTCCCAAGTGCACAGCGCTTCATTAACTGGATTAATCTGTTTCTCCCACGCATGGATTCTCATTTCCACATAATCGCAGAAGAATGTAACATTACAGTTTTTAAAAGAAAAAAAAGCAACAGAGTGCTATCGCAGCGGTATAAAAAATTCCCATTTGCGAGGAAAACGCTTTTGACGCATGCAATATGATAATACATTTCTCATCATGAGAGACGAGGGAACGCTCTGTACTTTAGGAGGCATTTTCCACGCTCTTCTTTGCGCTTGGTTAACGGTCGTCCGAGTACGCACTAGCGTGCCTCGCGGCGCAAGAGATCTTGCCCGATTATCGGTCGCTGTGCATCTTCTCTTAAGCCCCCGGCTGATCCGGGAGATTTCTACAGTCGATGTTGATGTTCGCTGCTTTCTGAACTTGAGGCACGTGCGAGACAAATGCTGCCTTGTTTTGTGCTTTTACGGAATGCTATTTTATAGGTGCAACTTACAAGTATTGGCGAAGCTTATAGGACATTTTTAACAGTTTGTTTTGAAAAGCAGCTTTGTTTTTGCGAAACCTGTTAGTTGTAGAGAGAGTCTTTTAGATGTAAGTAATTGCCGAAACTAAGATTATAAAAATCTTGCGTTTTAAAATTCCATAGAATGATCATTTACTTTTATTACAAAATTTTTTATTTATTAATAATAATTTCTAAAACTCATGATCATTGTTTGCTATCTTGTTTACGATCGGCTTTTCAAATTGCGAGGTGTTTAAAAGCATCTAGTTTTATGCTGATAATAATGCGATAAGTATACAAAGTTTAATATTTCCTCTATAATTAAAAATGTTCTTTCCTTTAAGTTATAATCTAAATGAAGTCACGGAAATGATTTTCACTCTGATTTCATTGACTGTTTAACTTTTTCATATAAAATTTCAAATCCTTTACAGTTATAGCATTAAATATTTTATACTTTTTAATTGAAATATAAAAACATTATTGATTTTAAAAATAAAACAACTTTTGACGTTCGTAAAAGAAGTATTTTTGAATGATCAATCAATGTGCGAATGCTTAAGTGGTACTTTAGTGAAGAACTTCTTGTTATCTTAGTTGCGGCAGAATCACTTGAGAAAGAAAAAGGAAGGTGTAAATGGTACTTACTGAAATAGTTAAGCGTCTCCCGGATTTGGTCCGGCGATAGTTTCAAATCTTGTTCTTCCTGTGGAACTTTAGCCGATGGAATGTACCAATCGGCGTTTTCGTATCCTAAAAAAAATAAATAATAAAATCAATTAAACTTCTGTCAGAACCTTAATGTTAAAAATATCACAGCCTCTATCAAAAAGTTAACTTCTGCGGAAGGACGTTATAACTTATTTAAAACTGCTTAGAAATGCACCGATTAAAGTTTCACCGGCAATCACGAAATCTAATAGCAAAAAAGGCGAAGACATCGCCGCTCGACGAACCGATCTCTCGCGCGTCCAACTTCCTTACATCGTCAACTTTCCTCGGACGCACGCCGAGTTTCCTCGCCGTGGGGCTTACCTTGAAACTGTGTGAGGGTGTCAGCTCTCAGACGGTACCTGGGTATCTGCTCCTCGAGAAGACTGATTATTTCAACCTCCGGCAGCTCCTCCCCGCTGCACACCTCTGCAACAGAAAAGTTCTTTCACTTTAGTAACCCCGACCAATGAGCGCTCGCCTACCATCACCACGTGCGGCCGCCTTGCATAAACATTTACGGCCTTTATGTCGATCGTAAGCTTCCCTTTGAAATGAAGTCTAACCTTAATTTCAGGCGCGCGTTTTTAATGCGGCGATGGGTTTTATGTTTTTTAGAGGCTAATTAGGAGACGTTCTCGCGAGGTTAATATACCGATTTCTATAGCGGTACTGCCTTCTTTTTATAATTTGGTCGCGTTTTAATGACCTGGACGATCGTGAAAATTAATCGTGCTAAATAGAAATTTAAAAAAAAAAAAGTGATTTAAGGCGTTTTTTTTCCTCTTACTTTTAAATTCTATAAAATCGAAAACTTTTTCTCAAAATTTTCGAGCTCTCGGAACTTTTACCAAATTAAGAAGAGATTCTCTACGAGTTGATTATAACCCCAAAAACTAAATTTAGAATAGGACTTTAATTCCCAAAAATTTCACTTCGTTATTTTTTTATTCGCTCACTTTGCTATTTATGCTCGAAAGAAAACAGAAGAACACGCCGAGGAGCCGTACGATTCGCCGCTCAGCAGATTTCGCTCGCCAGCGGTCGGTTTTTATCCTAAAGCCTCCCGACGTGGTTCGCGCATAAATTTCGCGACAATTGGGGTAAAGAAACCTTTGCATTTGGCTCGTGCACTCGCAAGCGTTACATCGTATTTAGGATACACGTCGAATAGAGCGATGACATTGGACGTACAGAAATAGATGAAGTATTCTGGTTTGCCGGTGCATCCACCTAACTTAAATGGCCCGAATACTACTCGCCACTATGTGCCTCGCCGCGTGTTTGCTAAGGTTCTTTGGGAATGATCTAATTATCGTGATGACTTAATGCCGTTTTCTGCGAGATAAAATTTTAAGCGAGCTTCGTTTTTTTTTTATACGAGAAAAAGTATACATTCAGCTTTTTCCGATGGGCAATTGCACAGTGAAACATTGGCTGAGTTAGCTTTTAATCTTTTTCACAATGTTTCATGCCAAATTGTTTATTTTTGCTGTGAAGCATTGTAATGCCAAACATAAGTCGTAAACACGACTTGAATTACCCGGGTTCAAGATAACGAGTGCAGCGATAAAATCTATTTTAAATATTGTTTATTATTTCCCGATTATTTCCAACGGACTCCGCTTTCATTTCAACGGATACTGTTTTAGAAATATTCCGCACTGGAATCCCAACGCGCGATGGATTCGTATTCATGACTGAGTTATATTAATAGACTCGACGGTAATTTAGAAGAAAAATTATCGTTTGCTCCTCGGAGTTAAAGCGAGTTTTATTTTAAAATAGTATACCGAAGACGACCAGAATTTCCTTTTTGCTCGTCGTTAAGAATACATAAAATTCGCGTTTATAACCTAACGGTGAATCCCATCCAAGTGCATCACCTACAATTAATCTGCTTTCAATAACTAAACAAGTTTCATAAACCATAGCCTTCTTCAATCAAAAAAAAAACAAGCGCAAAACTTCTAATCCATAAAATTAACAAACTCATCGATAACCGTAATGATGAGCAGCACGTCAAAACATCCTCGTTCCCCTCCTCTCTCTCAATTCACACACACACACACACACACACACACACACACACACACACACACACACACAGGACAGGAGCAAAGGTAGCCAGGGGATACGGCGCACATTCGAGGGCGCGCGACCAAAGGAAACACACTCTTGCTGCCGGGCTTGCCTACCATCTCGCCATTTTCCTAGTATAGCCTCGCGCTTCTCGATAACGTCCTTCAACTTGGCCGGGCCCCTGGGCCTCTGGAATCTCGCACTCGCGCCCAAGGACATAATCTCTCGCCCCTACCGGAAGCTCCCGCTTTGCCGCCGCCGCCGACTCATTCGGACGCGTTGCGCGCTGACGCCCTTCCGAAGAGACCTGCTGAGGCGTCCGACCGGAAATGTACGGCTGCGATCGCGAGCTGTCGCTGAAATTCTGGGCTTTAATTGTTCAATGCCCGAGTCGGAAAAGTCAAGTGGCCGCGAATTCTGGGCGTGAAAGGAGGTGCCAGCTTACTCGGGGAGCAGAAATTAGATTTATTAGGGATAAGTGGGGCTTCTGATGCAGAGGATTAAGAAGGCTGGTTCAAGCTTGTAATTTCCAATCAATTTCGAAGCTAATTTTGCGATTTATTTTGTACGCTGAAAAAGATATTTTTAACAGTAAAAGGCGTAACATTTCTATTTTAGTATGTGAATGAAAACATCTGTTGTGAGAGTCTTTGAAAAAAATTATTAAAAAAATGTAATTAAATTTCTATTTCTAGAAATCTGTCATTAAGCAAATTCTATTTTGTTTAAAATTATTGTTTACTATTGTATTTAGAAGAAATTGAGCGTACACCTCAAGGGTATATACATTTTACATAACAGACGCGACTTTTTGCAAAAAGAAGAGGTTTGAAATTGCTTTAATTATCGATTTATTTATCGAGATCCAGATCTTTGTGTTATGCTCGCAAAAGAATAGAGTGAAATTTGTAGCTTTGATTCTTTTTATTCACAAGTTTTCTCTACTCGTTAACGTTTTTTTAGCGAAACGTTAACCTTCGGCTTATTTACCTTGTGTAACAAGACGGGCAACCTGTCGACACAAGTCTGCACTAAAACAAGACAACCAAGTACTTCTACCTACATAAGCCAAGCGAAAATCCAGCGGCTAAAGCTACTCCGTCAATTGAAAATTAACATCCCAGATTATCATCAAAATAGAGCGCTCAATTCTGTCAAAATAGCACCGGCCGACTTTGGCAAGCGAGCCATCATCCGCATCCGAGTAACTCAATTCCCGCAGTCCCGTCGCCCCGACTTCCGTCTCCTCCCCCGATCGCACAACACAAAGATCCGTCTCCAGCGGGGCCCGACACCTCCCTTCGCCCTTCCCGTCCCTTCTTCCCTCTTCTCTCGATCCCCCCCGGGGGAAACTCGCGCAGATCCTCCCCCGACCGGCTCTCCTTATCCGCGCGCGACGATTACTGGTGCGCGACTAGTGGAGCGACGAGCCGATCTCCGACTCGGGGCCTCGCGAAAATAGATGCGCGCGCGCGCGAGGGAGACTGGCTCCTTGGCGGCCGTCCAGACCGAGGCGTCTCGCGCTCGGGCCCTTATATTATTCCAAGAAGGTGGCCCGCGCAGCTGAGAGGAGTTAGGGCGCCCGGACGCGCCTTTATGTTTATTCGCAACGGGGACGCGCGCCTCCGTCTAAAAGCGACGTCCGGCCCGCTTGAGCGACGCGCGAACCGCCAGCTGCTGGATTCGTCTCCGGGGGGGGGGGGGGGGGGAAACGGCGGAACGACGCGGCGCGAAGGGGTTTTTAGAATGGATCTCGGGCGAGATTCGGCGCGGTTTATTGCTGGAAACTGCGTCGGAGGCGAGCATTTTCCGGAGGAAGCGGGCTGATTAGCACGGAAAAATCGCGGTTTAATGGCGCCGACGAAATGTGCCAATTAAGGTAACGTTTTCATAAGCAGCGGGAGCCGTGGGTACAGTAACCTAATATAGGTACACGTAACAACAGAAGCAGAGCCAGTACAATGGCGCGAAACATAATCGAGCTCGAGTTCTCCTCGGATCGCTTCGCGACGAGGATCAGGAAGCTCGTCTATTAAAACAGTTCCGTACCCCACTGTGCGCTTTCCGTTTTAATAGCCAAGCAGTTTGACTTGACGATTATAAATCTGCGATTTAGTTTAAAAATCTTTCCTCGCGCCGACAAGCTTCAGCGGGAGATTCGGGGGAAGAGAGCGTCGAAAAGGGGCTCTTGGCGCGTCATCCTCAATATTCAGACACTTGCACGTCCGCGATTTCGACTCGCCTCTTGGTCATGCGCTGCTGACGAGGCGGCTTTTAACGGCGTCTCCTAACGAGACTCGAAGGAGAGAGAGAGAGAGAGAGAGAGAGAGAGAGAGAGCGAACTGTTGCGTAACGCGAATCGTGCGCCCGAACCGAAGACTTTGACAAATAAATCCACTTGGTACAAACCCGTCAATTA
The DNA here is from genome assembly GCA_035582935.1 of Ormyrus thymus. Lineage (NCBI taxonomy): Eukaryota > Metazoa > Arthropoda > Insecta > Hymenoptera > Ormyridae > Ormyrus > Ormyrus thymus. The sequence goes on from JAWWEM010000010.1 coordinate 7,074,782, forward strand.
GCGGACGCTCCGTTTGCCGCGGAGGAACACCTGTTCTTTTTTTAAACTCGCGAGAGCAGCGTGCGCTTTTCGGTCGCTGGAATAATAATACAACTTTGTAAGCGATCCCGGACACGCTTGGATGTTATTACGGAGTAAATAAGCGGCGATGAAGAGTTCGACTCTTGATTCGCTGCATTGGCGCGCAATTATGCCTTTAATCGACGGTTTTGCTTTAATCGACGCTAATCGCGAGGCTCCTCGAGGTGTAATCTACCTTTTAAAAACTCCATCATACTCGGACAGAGTTTAGCCGAGTGGTATAGAGGATAAACGGCCGGGTCGGCTTAGCGCTGTAATATTTTTCGCTTTTCCACGGGTATTTTTAGCGAGTGCGTATTTGCAAGATGAGCGCTTTGTCGTCACGCAGCTGGGCCGCAGATGCGAAAATTTGCCTGCGGAGAGGAGAGGAAATAAAGGAGACGCTTCGCGCGAGAGTATTTTGCGAAAATTTATACTCCGTGAGGTCATTTTTACACTTATTTTTAGCCGTAGAAAAAGCGAACCTTCTGAGGCAGACGAGTAGACTGTATTTTATAAATACGAGTACCAAATATCCTTTTATCAGTGCTAAACTAATGAATTGGCAGCAGAAATATTCAGCGAAAGATCATTAAACAAGAATGATCAATGACAAGATGCCATTCATGAAATGAATTTATTTTAGACTCTAAATTAAACATTTCTCTAAAGTCGCTGTAGATGTCCTCGCAGTATCTCCTAAATAGTCGCAATACCGAAAAAGCTTCTCCGAGAATCATCGAGCACTTCAGGTGCTGATACAGGCAAGTAACCTGAAGCAAAAAGCTCACAGTATAAAAATAAAACAATAAAAAAAAAAACAAAAAAAAAACAAAAAAACGAAAAAGTCTGATTGCCTGGCGCGTCGCAGACTCGTAACGATAACGATAATGATAACGATGATTACTGAGCGCACGGGAACCAGCGAAAAACGATGATGATGATGACGACGAAAGATAGATGTAAAGAGAGAGAGAGAGAGGCAGCCATACGCACACACGTACGCGAAGGCGAATAATGATAATGATGATGATGACGACGGCAGCGGGAGGCACGAAACATTATGCTCCGCTTCCAGTCGGGGAGCAATCATCATTTGGCCTCCTCTCCGCGGCTCGGCCAATGGGGAAACACCATGGGCCGGCCTTCAGGTGGAACGGCGACGACGACGAGCGCCGACGACGACGACGCCGGGCTTTTATCCTTATATAAAATTGCCGGCGAAGTCGATGGGGGAGCAGTGTCTCCTCGGACGGCGATAAGTCGAGTTTCTAGGAATATATACGTCTCTGCCTCCGCGCTCCTACACGTCGTGTGCAGCAGCCGCCGATTCTCGAGTGCCGAGGACGAGCCGCCGCTCGTGGCCTTTCTTCTCCTGCGCCGACCTGGATCCGCGCGCGGCCCGGCGCCGCTTTATACATATCGGCTCGGATTCAAGTCCGAGTTGGCCGAGTGCGACTTTTAATAAAGCCTCGCGTGTGCGCGAGGCGAAGTCAGATAAGATTGGAGCTGGCTTTAGCTGGGTCGAGCAGATTAGTGCAATTAACGCGGTGCGTTATGCTCTTGGTTTTGTAAATTTTACGGTAAGTCTCGCATATTAAAAGCGCTTCACTCGTTCAATATTCGAGAAGTCTCTCGGATTGGCGCGCTCCTTTGAAATTCGTGCTGCTTAAATTAATCAAGTGCGAGCTTGGGAAGGCGCGGATTGTCGAGTGAAATTTTGAAGTTTCGAATTCGACAAGCCTGAGCGAGATAAGGAAGGCTCCGCTGCAGAATGAAATTTAAGGTCGCCTTATCGAGGGAATTCGCGCGGAAACTAATTCGTCGCGAAACTTTTACGACGAAGCGAGAGCGCACTCGTGACGAGGTGTACGCAATAGGTGCATCTTGTTTGTTCGCTAAATTCTTTCGTTGATAAAGGTTTGACGCGAGGCTGAGATATTTTGACGTCGCGACGAATGGAACTTTTTTGGCATGAAAAATCAAAGAGCTTCTCGATAGGAATTCTTCGGATAATTTTTACAACCGTGTAAGCTAACAGATGGTTTCATTACTACTTAAGAGTATAAGAAGATGCCTATTAGAAACTTTATAATCCTTTTTATGCGATGCAACTCTTTATTTCTTAGTACTGCATTATCTCGGTAAGGAAAATTTTTTTAATGCGGGAAATTCCTCGTGTATTATTTATTCTGTAGGTCATAAATAGACATATTGACAATGTACTTTTCCATTGAAATTCGCGCAGCGCAAAGACTTTAAACTTTGACGGCGACTCTATACACTTCCTACCTAAATCAACTCGACTCGATAAATCAGTGCGATTCTAATCTACGTTCGTCAGACTTTTTAGCAGTAATTTCCAGAAATCGATAAATCGCCCCGATAACCGATGTACGGCCATTAATCTAAGCCGAGCGCGGCTCCTCAGCAACGCGGCGAGCGAACGGAGAGAGTAAGCAAAATGAAAAAAAGAAAACTGATATTTACCCGTAATAGTCTCGGCGTCGCGGAAGGTCCTTGGCGGTGCGTTGATCCTTTTGGAGAGCTTCAGCGCCTGGAGGGTCGCCCTCGTCGCGGGTGAGACCTTCGCGGAGGCGGTCGGTGAGGCTTCGGGCCGCTTCGGACCCACATCCTCCACGGCGGCCAGTTTGGACGCAGCTGTGGCGACGAGGGAGATCGCCTCACCTTTCTGCGTGGAACACAGGAGAGCACCATTAGAACCGAGCGTCGATAGATTATTGTAGTTTTAAAGAGGATACGGCCACCGAAGACAATGGCATCTTTCGAATGAACAGGGGAGGTGCGAATTGTCAACGTTGACTCCGCTGCTTTTTTTTTTTTTTTTTTTGTTTAGAGTGAGTTAGAATTGAATTAAGGTTGATTTTTTAACCATCTCCTAGGACGCGTCGGAGCGAATGGAACAGCTTAATTGTGCAATCGGAAGGTATAGTTTCGACGTTAAAGTGAATTATAGAGTGAATTATGTAACTGAGGCCTGCAAGGTGTCATGCACAATCACGTCTCATGAGTGCTTTGACCCTTTATGAATACGATTAAAGTGCACTATAATTTTTTCATTTATTTCTACCTTCGTGTTACGAATTAACGTATGTTTTAATACACTAAGCAGTTGCAATTAGGCGTTATTAAAAAGTGCCGAAAAATTACGTTGAAAATAGTAATTTCAAATTTAAATTTAAATTAAGAGTGCTACTGCCGCAATTTCCGGTAAGAACGTTGTACGTAATGATGTTGCAGAAGTATACGAAACCCGTAATTAAGTGACATTTTCTTTCCACTTTAATTTCGCACGTTGTAAGAATTTCAAGCGCACGCCGCACTGAAACTCGCACGGATGCCATTTTCTTCGAAAATAATTGAAGTCACTTTGAAATGTAAAGTTTGTTTACCGAATGCAGTGTTTGGTTGAAAAATTTTAAACACATCGTCGACCGGTCTTTGTAAGTCGGTGAGAAAAGCGACACTGAAATTCAATAATCGCGTATTGGCAGCTCTGATAAAAATGTGCATTGCCAATTGTAAAACGCATTGCCGGCAACCAATCGCACAATTCAAACGTTTAATATCCAAATTAATGACCGCCCGCCTTATCGGCTAGCAAATCCACTTATCCAGCATTATCAAAACCATCGCTTCTCGTTAAATTTCCCACACACACCCGCGCAGCTGTTCTATTATCATCAATTCAAAGCTTCCACTAAGCTCCCGGCACCAAAAGTAAAAAAAAAAAAAGAAACAAGAACTCCCGCCGAAACTCGAGCCATTCGAAAAGCGCGCCCGAAATTAATAACCAGCTCTCCCCCCCCCCCCCCCTCGGCGGCTGCACTAATAACGGGCCGAAGGGCCGGGAATAGAGCACGTGCTCGTTATATATAACGCGCGGCGGCCGGAATGAGCGCGCCTCGATTCCGGCGCAGGGAAGCCCGCGTGGCTGGCCGGTAAACAGCCGCGGCACCGGCTTAATGCGCTGGTTACGCAACGAGGCGGCGAGGCGATGCGTCCGCTCGAGCGTGAGCGCATGTACGCGCGTCGCTGCCGTCGCGCCGACTTGACTCTTCGCTTTTTTCATAATTGATATCCCGCAGGTTTCCAGAAGCGCGACCGCGGCCGATGGCATTGGTCTGCTTGTTTCCGATTGCGCGCGACGCGCCTTCCCTTTTTTTTTGTTTTGCGTCGGTTGCCGCTTGACGATTTATTGGCGTGGATTGCGGAGTCAGGGCGAAATGAATATTGATCAGAGAGCCAGGCTTCGTTGGCTGTAGGTTTCGTAGTTTCGAAATGGGTTTGAAGAATCGTGGCTTTACGTTGTGTTGTGCAAGAAAGGGCTTGTTTTGAGAGGTCACGTGGTTTTGGAACGGGCTCGGGCTAGAAAACCGTGTTTCCTTATTCAGCGGCGAAATGCTTTTTCTGCTTGTGAAATTGTAGTACTTTTCAAATTTATAGGTATACTTAAGAACGGTAATTTCAATGTCAATTATTGATTTACATAAACGCTGCCTTGCGGTGTATGTGCGAATGATGCCGTTAGACTTATTCATGTGATCCATAAAGCAATAAAAGATTAGTACAGGTAATAGTTGATAATTTCCTGCCCGTTCAAGTCATTACTATATTTGCAAAACTCATTAGAAGTTAAAATTTAACTTATACTATTTCATTTCACGTTGCACTACTAAATATTGATTATTTTTTCTAATGTTACTGAAATACATTGTGTAGTGTGCCTATTATTAACCCTCTAAGCGTTTCCTCGTATCTCTTAGACAAACGCAGTAACATAAATACGCGTTTTAATGTCTCGCATAAAGTGAAAGCTAAGTTTATTTTCCAAAATTTTAATTTCTTGCAAAAATTTTGGAAAAAAAGAATGATTTTATTTGAGCCAGTTAGAATTGCAAATTCTAGTTCAATAAAAGCAAAGCAGCATAGAATTATTCTTTATAGAGTGCAAGAATTACACCGAGTGGCTAAAAATAACAAAGTCGATAACCATAGCAGAGCGTTATTTTTGAGCACTTGGAAAGCCGTTTAAAACTATTCAATTCCTTCTGCATTTGACTATCAACAGTTGATTGGCAGCCAACCAAATCAATAATCATTTCGCTCCTCCTCCAGTAAATTACAAAACCCCAAAACTCGCCGAGCCAAAACACTGCATCCCCGAGATAAAACACACGAGACTTACGTAAATCATTGACCAAACTGTCAGCAGCAGCCGTTAAAAAAGCTACCCAAATAGCAGAAAAAAAAAGAGAGGAAATATCACTCGGCCTCGACGACGAAAACAATCGCGCTCGGCTTTACAGAAAGGCGACTTGGCGAAAAATCAAAACTGCCCGCGTCTTCGCTCGTGAGGTCGACGTAGCGGCAGAAGCGCGTCGTCGTCGCCCGGCGACATCACCGGCGGCCGTCGAGAAATTCGGAAATGCGTGCGACCGAAATGCTTTCCCCGAGTTGACTGACGCCGGCCGTGCTCTCTCCCGGCCCGGTCCCTCGGGCTAAACTCGTAGTGCAGTGGACCTTTTCGCGCGATTTTCGGAGGTCCGAGAGGGCGTTGTTTTACTCGCTCTCCGGCGCTTTATTTTCCAGGCCCATTCTCTTCCCGGAAGAAAGAGGGGGAGGGGTCCACGACCGTTATTTAGATTGCTGTGGATTAGAGTTCTGCCGCGTTTCTATAAAGTAATTAGATAGCTTTGACGAAATGAATGAGCGTCAAAGATAATTTATTAACGAAGTTGAGGATTTTACGGAGACGACGCGAGATTAGAATTTCCGAAGTAAGTGAGTAATGTTTCGCGTAAACTATTTGTCATAAAATTAGAGATGCTTCCGCCTAGATATTAGCCGCAATAAAGTTTTATTCTAATCATTCTTAACTCTATTGTCCTAAGGGAGGAAAAGGTATTTAGTAAGTAGTAAATCTCGATTCGTCACGAACGTTGGAAATTTTAAAGTTTTTATTTTAATTGAAGTAATTTGTTTTTTTAAGTGTATTTTTAAATAATATTACGGATAATATTTTACACAATTTGTTCAATTTTTGTCAGACATCCAGCTTGATTGTTTATTTTATTAGAATAAAGTGCATTTTTAATAAATTCAATATAGCGTATTTTTTAAATAAAACTTTTATTGCGTAATTTATAAGTATTTATACAAAAATAAAATGTATTTTCTTTTCTCAAAAGTGACAAAACAAATAATTTATTTATAGAAAACAATTTTAAAAAATTATTGCCGCTTAGTTTATTTTTTTTTAGTCAATCATTCAAGTATTCACTTTAAGTAAACGTTGTATAAAATCGGTTCAATTGTTTCGTCTATCGCTGATGCCGATAATCTTGAAAATGACGTTAAAAAATTATGGTTAAAAAAGTCACGGAACTTCATTTCCATTAATATTTATAAAAGCGAATTGTTTATTCAAGTTTTAAAACGTTTTTAGATTTTTAGTTGCACGTTTTAACATTCCGAATAGATTAAAAATTTTGTATTCTTTCGAACTTGATAAACATTATCTGTACATTTTCATCTGCTTAATCCCAATTTTTCTACATTATTATTCATATATTTTAAATATTCTTGCTTGCTCACAACTTTAAATGCGAGGTAATGATAAAAAAGTGTTCATTTATGTAAAAAGTGAAAAAAATTTTCCAAAAAAGTAATTTGAATATTTATATTCAAGTTAATGCATTATTAAATTTGTTTAAAACTACTTGCGTCTGTAATAATTTCTGATCTACTCGGTAAAAATTGTACAAATTGTATCTACGATAAATTAAATGCGAAGAACCACGCTCGACCTTTCATAAGAATTTTTTACATCCATCATATCTAAAAACAGAGTACTCGAAGCGATCATTTGAAGCGTAGTGTGAGATCAAATGCACACTGCGATGACGCAAAATAAGGAACTGTAAAAACGTCTTAAGTGACTAAGTCATCAATCGCGACACTGCTTTATCAACGCACAGGCACGCTCGCCTCTTTTTCCTTTGAGGAAGAAGTAAGTTGGCTTAAGCCTATTGACGTTCGGTAGTAGCGCTCATATTTTAGCTAAGGAAACCAAACACGTTTTTGCGTGGGCGAGCCGGTTAGCGCGCGAGAATGGAGTAAAGATTGCGTAATCTTCAATCATCAGGGACTTCGTCAAGAGTAGCGCTTTCACTCCAACAAGTTTGAACGATAACGATATGCATTATCGCATGCTTCTTTCATTTTTTTATCTTCTACTGAGAAAATTTTTATCTGCCTTTTTTTTTTTTCATTTAAATGCAGCACCAGCTGCTGCTGTTCGGTAACTTGCCAGATGATAAATACATGCATGTGGAAGCTCTAAGCGGTATGCAGACTCACCGTCGGGTAGATGGTTAATTGAGGTCCTGGTTTCTGCTACAGAAACCTGAAAGTTCACCGATTGAGCTTGCGCTGAAGCAACTGAAAATGCACAAAAAACCAGTGTGAAAAGTCTACTCTAGTTAAAACTTAGTGATTATGTAAAAAAAGAAACTATTAATAATGATGTTTTAGCTTTGCTGCTAAGCAGATCAATAGTTTTAGTACAAGTGCCTTCCTTAATAAAATAAAAAGGTTTTTATTGTCTTCAACTTACTGCATTAACTAAGTGAGCTTAGTGTTATAAGATTAGTTTCACAGAAAACAAATCATAATTGCACTGGAATTTAAATAAAAAGTATAATCGATATGCTCTGTTGTCAATGACATAACTTTCGTTAAGAAAAAATTTGCAATGTAGTTTTAATAATTATAATGATTTTTTAAGTCATAAATACTCATTTCTTTGAATAGCGGAAGCAAAATTTTGCAAACAAAAAATAAAAGAATAACTAAAAGTATTTCTTATGTGAAAACCTTTATAACAAACAATAAATGCAGTACTTTATGTGAGGAAGTTACTAAAATTTCTGTAAAGCAAAAAGAGTTGTGTATTTCAACATATTATGCCTTTTATCACATTACCATTGCAACGAGTGATGAAACGTCATTGATAAAAACCCAGTAGGTTTATTGCAATGCTTCTTGAGTCCTTCTTAATATAAATTATACAATTTTTCCTTAGCCCACTACAAAGCTCTCACAACAATCAATATGTAAAAATCAATATTTACCTCAAACTATCTCACTTGACTATCAATGAAAATTCAAGGGTGAATGCTTATCGAGTCAGCTATCAATGACATAATACACTGGCTATCCCCCCATTCAAGTTCACTCTAAATTAAGCCAGGGGGATTGAAAACATTGTCGTCTCATGCGCAACCACACACACTTGACTGAGAAAAAACCCGGGGGGTTGAACCATATCAGACCGTTACAGCACGTTCAAGGTTACTGCAAGGGATGAACGTCCAACCCCCCTCCGTCAAGTCGTCTGCATTTTTAGCAGAAAAATTCCAGCGCGAAGAAAAATCATTGCTTCAGCATATCGATTAACGTCCTGTGCGACAGCGGAGGCGATGTGTGCAACCTCAAAAGCCTTAGACCCTGCGGAGCGCGCGTGTGCGTGGAACAGAGAGGGAAGGAGGGTAAAAGAATTGAAAAAAAAAAGCGATACATATCATTCTGGCGCTCGCGCGCGCTCCGAAGGGAATTGGGTTAAACGATCTGTTTCGCAAAAGCTCTTCTCCGTCTCCCTCTTTCACCACTTCTTCGTTCATCGATTTAAACCTTCGAATGGGCCGACGAGGAACGAGCGCGAAGGAGAGAGAGGGAGAAAAACAAGAAGGCGCGTGTGGCGCGCGAGTCGAAACACCAAGAAATCATCGAGAGGACAAACAAAAAACCATGAGACAAAAAAGCGGAGCGCGCAAAAGAACTGTAGGCTGAGGTGGGGTTATGAAACTCACCGTTCTCTGGGCCTCGCTACGCATCCTCGGGGCACATAATCGTTATTTTTTCTCGACGACATTCATAGCTGCAGCTGCTGATGGGGCGCGCGCATATACACATCACACGGACGACGGACAACACAGAGACACAGACACGCGCGCTCACGGGCACGTCACGAAACTACTGCCATTTTACAACGGCCGCTCGCTGCTGCTACTGCTACTGCTGCTGGCGATGATCCGTGACAGCAACGAGGCATCTTAGTCCGCCTGTCCGACTCCTGAAACCCTCATGTGCCTGGCTTCTGCTCTCTGGAGGGCAGCGCTCGTGCGCGCACACACTTTTCTCGCAGCCTTCAGCTCGGCGGAGGCAATCCTCGAGGGCAGCGGTGACACACTCGAGCGTTCGAGCCTCTCGCCCGAAAACTGGCAGGGTGCTTGCGCTCTCGCACTCGCGTTTTTTTCGCCTCGCTCTGTCTTACTTTCTCCCTCTGGCGTGCTCCGAGCGAACTCCCGGACGATATATAGCGCGAGCCGAGTACCAGACTCGCGGCCGAGCTCTGCTCGATTACGAAGAATAGAAAGAGAGAGGCGGAGATGTAGAGAGAGAAGACGTTAGACTTGCAGCAGACTACAAGAAAATGGCGGGTGGGAACCACTGGTGCCAACCGCAAGCACTGATTTGCCGACGATTTAAATATATAAGAATATTGACGTTTTTTCAAAATTAATTACATGTATAATATTTATTAAATTTTCAATTAGAATCATTTAAGAAATAAAGAGTGGTATTACTTTTATATATTTCTAAAGAGGTTCTTTGTTTTATTCGAAAAAAAATTATTTCATGCGTTACTATTTTTCAAATAAAAAAATGTGTAAATAAGTTTATATAACAAGTGGTAGTGATTAGTGAACAGGTGTTTCTAATAACATTTGCTGTTTGAATTTAGCTTTCAATTATTAAGAAACGTTTATTATTAGAAAATTTTTTACGAAAATTTTATTTTTTATTGTAATGTTAATTTTGGTGTGTTTGAAAAAAATAGAAGTATTGTTGTATAATAAATGTGAATACGAATTAAAGTTATAAAAAATCTAGAAATTCGTTCGAAAAACGTAATATTCAAATTCAAATCATTGTTGAAAGATGTAGACATTTAAAAAAAAATAATGCATTCTCATTACAACCTCTTGGCTTGTGTAATTGCATTACTTGAGTCTATAATTAGTTTTCCTGATAACAATCATCAAGTATATATATTAATATGAATGACAACTAGAAATATAAAGCTCTCATTTGGTAATTCTGCATGGTAACTTTACAGCACCAATCCAACTCTTTCCCGTAGAGGCAGACACGATCGATTGAATTTTAAAATTTGACCATTTCACCATGACAACCATTTCTATTCCAAAAAAATCTGTTTTCAGCTTCAAACATAATAAACTTTTTAAAAATTTCATAAATTAAGATTATTTTTGCTAGATTGTAAGCTTGAAATTTATTCGATTATCAAATTATGTGAAGTTCGATGTGCAAAATTTTGCAAAGTTGGTATCTCAAAAGCGCCACCGGAAATGCAACGAAGGCGCGCGCAACCTCAAACCGTCGAATTCGATAATTACCGGCTGTAGCGAAAAAGCTCGCGAGTATTCAATTTTCAGCGTAATTTTTGTATAAAAAAATGATATTTTGTTGTAAGAATTGTTAAAATAGTCTGTAAAAGTAGAGTTAAAGTTCTTTATCATGAGATACGAGCAGAAAAGTGTATTGCGCTGGCAGAAAAGCGCAAAAAAACATTTGTCGTGGCTAGTGACATTTGTTTCCCGAGTGACTGCCAGCCTGAGTATCGATTCTCATTATTTATATCGTACGTTTCCTCTTCAGTCATCGATTCACTTTTTACATTTTACATTTTTACAGTAATGAGGGAAACAAGTTTAGTTTAGCCCCGGACGGTACGGTCAAGTTACACGGGCGGCCAGGCAGGGTGAACCCATGCGCGACCCGAGGCGCTGACGCCAGGCAAGAGCGAGAGAGAGAGGAGAGTGGATCGAGTCGTCGAGCGACGATATCGTGAGCGACGAGCGACGACGAGTGGCTCGAGAGCGAGCAGAGCAGCCGCGAGCGAGAAAGGAGAGAGAGGGAGACGGCCTTTGGATATAGCCAAAAGAGAGCTGCTGCCGTGCTGCTGCTGCGTGTCGGACGAGGCTGTGCGTGTTGCCGCTGCTGCTGCTTCTTTTCGACAAGAGGCATCAACATCGAGACGCAACTTCCCCGACTTTGGCAGGCAAGGCAGGCGTGAGAGCTGCAGGGCAGGGGCTGCTGCTGGGGCACGGCGTAGCACGAAATGACGGATAGCAGCCAGCAGCAGCAGTTCTGCTTGCGTTGGAACAACTTTCAGGCGAACATCACGAGCCAATTCGAGGCGCTGCGCGATGACGAGGACTTTGTCGACGTTACCTTCGCCTGCGACGGCAGGCGGCTGCAGGCCCACAAGGTCGTTCTGTCGGCGTGCAGCCCCTACTTCAAGGAGCTCTTCAAGGTTAGAAAATACCTCCTTCCCCCCGCCCCCCGCTTGCATCTCGTCGCCGGAGTTATCCTCCTCTTGCTAGTGTCTCCACCCATCCACCCCCACGGGGCGACAGAGAGAGTGAGAGAGAAAGGGGACCACCCTTAAGGACGCGAACGCCGAGCTTCCTATATCTTTCTCTCTCGCTCTTTCGATGCGATGATGCTTGCTTTCCCCCTTCCCCCGTCTTCTGCAGCTTCCTCCTCCAACGCCTCTCTCGCTCACTCCTCCTACGCTCCGTTTCCCCTTCGGTTTCGTCTGTCTGTCTCTCTTCTCTCTCGCACGCTTTTTTCCTCTCTTTTGTGTCTCGTTCTGCTTCTGTTGGGCCGGGGATGGCGGAATCGCTTGTCTAGGATCTTTTTTTCACCGGAATGTCGCTGTGAACACGTGAAATTATGTAAAAAGAGACGAGCTGAATTTTGCTCTCGGGGATCGCATTTCTCATTCCATTGATTTTGTACTTATTTCAAAGAATTTTAATGACTCAGCTTTCACAGCAAATTATTATATAGAAATTTCGGTTTCGTGTCGTAGTATTTAAAATTGTATTTTTCTGAAAATAACATTTTTTTTCGTTCATTTGGTCAACATTTTTTCCTCAGATAAACGTACAATGTTATATTACCTATGAATGAATAATTAAAGCTCAGCAATAACTCTGTCAGGGCTTTAAAAAATAACATGTCACATAAAAAATGTATGAATTTTGTAACAGAGATGTAATATTTTCATTTATTTACGTGTAAATTACATGCAGTATTTTACACACCCAACCCTCATTTCCCCTCGTCTCTCTCATCATCCATATTCCCCACCCCAAGCTTTTTCACATCCATGATCCTTCTCCCAATCGTTTCTCTATATGTCTCTCTTTTTCTCTCATGTTCTTTTTTTATATCTATTGAACTCTGTTTCGCTTTCATTTTTTTTTGCTTTGCTCTGTGTCTATTTGGCTTCTCTTTCTGACTCAGGGGCCACATATAGGTATAAATATGCAGTTGAGTGCACTTTTGGTCCTTGTTTGTATTATTCCATGACTGAACCAGCTGCAGCCTTTATACTTCTGTGCATTTTTTTGTCTTTGTTTTTTTTATTATTATTGTCAACGACACAGAATACAGAGAAAATGACCAAGCATTGTTATGAAATGCCACAAGACTTTGTTTTATGCACTGTATATAGATTTGTCAATGTCCTTGCAACTATTACAGAGAATGCTGCCTCAAAGTAAACTTGAAATGTTGGAATTCCTTTTTCAATTTCAGGCCAAGATAAATAGATATAGATATTTGCACGATTGATTGGTGTTGCTAGGCTGGGATTTAGAGGAAGTAGAATAGGTTTATAGATTGCTATTAGCTGTGAAATTATATTTATTTATGGCTGAGCTAGGTACTCTTGGCAAGTAGTGGACATTGCAGCAATTACTTTGAGTAATGTCTTGGAAAATTTTATCTTGAAATGAGGGCCACCATAGCCATAGAGTTACATAACTCTTATCTTTGCACAAGCATCTAATTCATGTCTCAAGGACACTTCATATCTTGAACCAAAATTAGAATTTTGAAAAGTTTCACAATAGACTACGTGTTAGGAATAAACATTTTTTTTATTATTTTAAATCATTTTCTTAGACAATGTAGATTACTTATTTGTTTATTTTATTTAATTACAGACAAATCCCTGTAAGCACCCGATAATCTTCATGAGAGATGTCGAGTTCGAACATCTTCAGTCTCTCTTGGAGTTTATGTACGCCGGGGAAGTTAACATCTCACAAGCCGAGCTGCCAACTTTTTTGCGTACTGCAGAGTCCCTTCAAATTCGTGGCCTCACCGACTCCCAAGGCAATCAGCACAACAACGAAAAGGTGATATAATATCTAAAAATTAAATACTTACCATATATCAAATATATATACCTTACAGAGTTTATTTTAGTATTTTTAGACGAGAAGAATAAAGTTGAGTAGTGAAAATGCAATTTAAATAAATTATTTTAACCTAATTTGCTTTACAATGGTCAATGTAAATTAAATAAATATGAATATATAATTTTTAGTTTAAATTTTTTTAAAAATAAATAAAAATAATGTTATTTAAAAATTACAATATTTTACCAGTGTTTTTTTATTTTTCAGTATTCAAAGGCAAATAACATCAATACTTCGAATGGTCGTGGACTCGTATCGCCAAATTTCGACGACGAGCGCAGTAAATCGCCGCCGTCAAGTCCTCCACCCCTGAAAAGGCTGTGTAAAAGAAGTGATTCACCTCAGAATTCTAGTCCAGCACCCACTGTACCACCATGTGCCACCAGTATACCTCGCTCTCGACCGCTGATCGAACCTCAAGTTCAGCTCGACTGTTACAAAGATATTGATATTGTTGAGGTAAAAAAATTCTTAAATTAACCGTTTGACACATGTGATCTACGTTTTACTAATATAATGTTTTCTTTGACAGCCAAAAATTGAACTGCCAGAGTACGGAAGTGACGATGATACAAAGCAAGATCTCAATACAATGCCTGGAGGCTTTCTTAGTTTGGATGGTGGAATGGAGGTTTTACCTTCATATCCACCAACGTATTCTGGTAAGATAAAAATGACTTTTGCTACGTATTATTTTTTAATCTTTTTGCATGTAAACTATTTAGCAGATCAGAATATTTTTCAAATACATTGTTCACAAAGTAGCTTATTTAATTGTCTACTAAATTTGTATGTATGTCCCCGTTAAAAATAATTAAATTTTATATTAAAATTTTGCTACAAAATTATAAAATTAGATTAGTTTGTAGTTAAATTATTATTGAGATTTAAATATACAAGGATTAGCAAAATTGTAAAAAAATTTTTTCTGTAGGTAGTGGAATGGAAGGAGGAATGCCTGGGCCGTCGCATGGAAACGCAGAACTAAATCAGGAGCAGCAGGGTGAGTAATTTATTGACATTGTTACTTTAGTAGTGCGAGCACCATTACAAACAGCAACAACCTAGCCGTTTACATCACAAATATCGAATGTGAGTAGTTGAAAGAAAGAAAGAACGAGCGAACGAGAGACAGAAAGAAAGTGCGAGAGAAAGCCATAGAGCGAAAGAGAGAAAGAAAGAGAGAAAGAGAGAAAAAAGAAAAGGAGGAGAAGGAATATCTTGACGGTTTGAAATGGTAAGCTCGTGTGTAGCTCGGTAGGTCTTGTGGTAGGCGTTAGGAGAGAGAGACATTTGACACTCGGAGGCTGCTTTGACGGGCACGAGTTCATTGCAGAGTGCAGTTTGCAGCTAGAGAATCAGCTGTGATGTATGAAAGATTAACTCAGGTTTAACTTTTGATTTAAAACCAAGCTTAAAAGATTTTTATAAAAAAAACTAAAATATTAACAAAAACCATACGTCTTATGTGTACATAATCAGTAATTCCTGGGCCCCATCTCGCTTTTATACATACTCTCTGTTTTTTCATGCTTACAATCACGTGTGTACGATTTATCAATCTGTTTCCAATTGGCACAGTAAAGAGCATTTATTGAGAAAAATAAATCAATATTAATGCTAACGAACGATCGCTTAAAAGCAACATTTAACACCACACCTTTTGCATCTCTTTTCAACCTTTCGTTTTCATCATTACCGTATTGTCCGCTTTTATTGTCTCAGAACTAATGTACACATTCCTGTCTTTAAGTAGATGCATCGTTCATTTACCTAAAGCAGTTATGTTCTTTTTTCGAAAGAAAGAAGCTTGATCCATCATTAGTATCGATCTTTTAGATCTTTACAAGCCCACGCTAAATTACCGCTAAAAATAAGTATTCATATATTCACGGGAATTTCTTTTACGAGAAATCTCACTATTCAAAATTTTGAATAAACGAGTCCGTTTCCGTAAAATTCCGTATTCTGATCCCAAATGTGTTTACGCAAAACGATTAAAGATTTAATGTTTTAGAAAACCGAATTGGCTTTAAATTATTCAATGGGAAGACACCCGTTTCATCGCCATTTCTTATTATTCGGATATGGACAGGTGAATTTAAATCTTTAGTGCCAAGCACTGCGATCCGATAAATTATGTACACAAAATCGTAGAATCTTTGAAATCAAAGTCTTAGACTCACAATTAGATATTGCACCTGCCTGTATCCTCAATGGGAGAAAAGTGTCGTTAAAGAAATGTGTGAAATGGATGTTTTAAAAAAAAAGGCACTTCTCTCTTTGAAAAGCAATAAAAAATGACGGGAGAACGCGAGCTGGTAAAGCCGGCAGGCAGCAAGCGCAATGACTGGGTGTAGTGCTACTAGGAGATCGTTCGCTGGTTGTTGCTGTCCTGTGGTGGGTGGTTACTATTCTCATTATTTTACTTTCTCTTTTTTTTT
Source organism: Ormyrus thymus (assembly GCA_035582935.1). Lineage (NCBI taxonomy): Eukaryota > Metazoa > Arthropoda > Insecta > Hymenoptera > Ormyridae > Ormyrus > Ormyrus thymus. The sequence goes on from JAWWEM010000010.1 coordinate 7,090,671, forward strand.
ATATTTTGTTGTTGTTCGTTTCTTTAATTGCTGTTGTCTCTTGTAACTTGTAACATTTCGCGTGCAATCAGAGCTATCAATAAAATTCTTCAAAGTAAAAAAAATTATGTTATTGTCGTAAATTTATTCATGAACACGTGTTTTGGTTGCTATTGCTGTGGTATCATTACTTTTTTTCTATATTTTTTTGTTGAAAAATTAACGTTGCTATTGCTGTGGGCCTCTGCTATCGTCTCCTCGGTTAGAGCAAGATTGTGTGTGTGTTGCAGCTGACCTGCGTAAACTGCACTCGCTGGACCCGCGCCCTTGTCCTGTGTGCAACCGCATGTACAGTAACTTGTCCAACCTGCGGCAGCACATACGCCTCATCCACAACCCCCAGAGTGTCACATGCCCTCTATGTAGTAAGCCGTTCAAGACCAAGCTGTACCTCAAGCGCCACCTGGTCAGCTTCCACGAGCTGAGCGTCGCCGAGCGTCAACGTCAGGAGGAAATCTACCATCAGCAGGCGGCCATCACGACGACAACATCGAGCAAGAGTGCCGCCGCGTCGACGAACAACAATAACACCACTTCGGCTGTAGCTTCCACCGCCTCGGCATCTTCATCGCCCTCCTCGTCGACGGATAACAACACCGTCCATGACGACGGTCTACCGACGACGACGTCGCCCTCGACCGCCGCCGCCTGTGTCGCGGTCACTACGGCAACATCGAGCAACGCCGAGCAGCAAAAACTGCGTTTTCAGGGCTCGAGCGGCGGCGGTTCTGGAGGCGGTGGTTCGAACGATGGCTCTTACGGCCTCGAACTTGGACAGCTGACAGACTCGAAGCCGAGCAGCTTCGCCGGGGGCATGCTGCAGTTTAACGCGACCTTTCACTAATAGAGCCTCCCCCTCTTTTTCTACACTTTACACTCTCTTTTGTTTTCATTATGACACTGTAGATCTTATTGCATAATTTTTACACCTGTTTGATTGTTAGTTGCTTGCTAGTAAGCAAACTGAACTTATACCTTACGACAAAATTATGATTTTACTGCGCCGGTACCTTCATTGAAATAGCTACTAGAAAATTTTAATCCAAATTGTTTGAAAGAGTCATTTAGGCAGTTATGTAAGGATTGCCTTAATAATTCACAGTTTGACACAAATTTTCATGTTATGAGAAGTTATAGTACGTTTACTTACTGTATGCGTACGCGTGATAATTTTATTAGGGTCTCTACTTCTAACATGAAGATTTGTCTTGAATTTTATGAACAGAACACATGTGCAAAAATTAGTCAAAAAGATTTACAGTGATACATTAGTATTAAAACATTTATTTATTGTTTTACACAATTGCCCAGTATCTTCTTTGTGATATATACGTTTATATATATTTGTACGAACGTTTTCGTACATGCCGCGTTATTAGGTTATTTATTGCGTTATTATGATTAGTATTACTTTTTATTGGTCTCCGTTTTTATTGTATGGAACACCGATTTTAGCAAAGTGTGCGACTCGAAGTAGGAAACGTACGATAAATGAAAAAAAAATTTTACATGACTAAAACATAGTCGACTGATCGAGGTTTTTAAGAGAGTACGATTAAACAAAAACAAGGCTGATTCTATTTAATGATTAGGGCACACAGGATAGCAAAAAATGGCGTTTATCGCGTGTTCGCGTTTGTTTTTTGCAAAAGAAAAAAAAATGTGGGCGAGCACTTGATTAGCGCCTTTGGCACGCGAAAAATCAAGTAAGATATAAAATATTCCCTCGTGTTTGCACCTTTGACACAATTTGATTTCCACTTAGGAAAATCGCGTTAAAGCAAGTAGTAAGACGAGGAGGCGATTGATTTTAGATGATGATAAGGGTAAGAGTCGCAGGATGAACGACGTACGTACGCGTGAATGTACATAGGATTAATAAGCGAAACAAAAAGTGTATCTTTCCGAGAGTCTAGTTTTTGCTCGTGTATTGGAGATCGTCCCGTGCCTGTTCGTCGTGCGCAAAGTAGATTGATGTCAAGGGGCTAGACAGAACGTCTTGAAATAAAAATAATAAGGCGCGCGATGAACAATAGTAACGAGGAAGTTTTACAAAACGACGGTGGAGCAGCCACCCCACCGTCATACCGGTTAAATACTTCTCTGCAACACACAGCCCGGATAAATAGTAATAAACAAGACTTGTTGTTTTATTTGATGCTATACAGTGTTACACAGACTACAGATATTTACAACAATATTATATTCTTACAGAGGATTATATTTACTTTAATAATTATTGCAGATAATCGCGATGTGCAATTGAACAATTAAATAGGCTCGTAATAACAATATATTTTTCACAATAAGGATGTGCGCAGATGTGTCCATCTGCCCGGAAACTATACAGCCAATCGAATGCAAGCTCAACAGAGTGATAATATTTATTATTAAAAATGAAAAAAAAAACAGTTATTGTCGAATCGTAAACAAAACCGTGATTGCAAACACAGTACAGATTTAAATTAGGTGAATGAGAGAAGGAAAGAAATAGGAAGAAAGCAGTAAAAAAATAAGAAACGATATTATAATAAATAAGAATGGCGTAATTTCGCGCTTGACTTGTCCATGCTGATCGGGCCGGCACTCGAACATAACTTCGAGACCGATTAGTTCCTAATACAGGGTTCTCGTAAGGTTTTTCTCCTCTACTTACTCCGGGAGAATCAAACGACCGATAGATTCTTTTTACACAGGATTTTTATGGAATGGGTCCGTTGCAATAACCGTTACCGGTGAGTCGCCGGCATGATTGTTCGACTAAACAATCCTCGTTGACTTTACATGTGATATGACCTGTTTGAATTTACTAACAATAGAACGTCGTTAATAAGTCATTAAGCATTTCTCATACAGATTTTATTGTTATCGATTATACAGACTGTTTATATTTCTGAACAATACTATGGTGCTTTCAATTTTTATAATGTGATCTTTACGCATATCAACAGGATTTACAGATGAGCTTGAAAAGTTCAATAACAGTACCTCTTATAGACACATTTTTATTATACAGATGAATAATAGCTATAGTAACAATTTAGTCAGTTGAACTGAGCAAGTGATAATAGATATAATATTTTATTTCAGAAATAAAGATCAGATTATAATAATTAACCCTTTGAAGCATGTATTTTTCTAGCGAACGATTTATATCATTTAAATCGATTTACAAGGGTTTTTGGGGGCGCTGATTAAATCTACTGTTCGTTTTTTGAAATTGAAAATGGTGGATTCAGTCATTGTAAAAAGAGCTATACACGAATTTTTGGAGTCAAAATTTTATTATTTAAACTTAAACCAATTTGATTTTTTGTATAATAAACAGCTTTTTTGGATTATAACTATTTATATAAACAATTTAACAGAATGACACATTATATCATGCTAAACGAATTTATGCCTAAGAAATAAAAAAATAAAACTCCAAAGTTTCGCTGTGCTTCAAAGGATTACTTACTCGTGCATTAGAAAAAAATTCTCAAGTAAAACAAGATTTTCTTCGTGATAATATTGTTTTGACTTGGAGAATGCTTTCTTAAGTGCACAATTCAGTTTGATACCTACTGAACAATAGCGTAATTATATTGTTTACTTTGTTATTATATTTTAAAGTAATATTAAAACAAGGTCATATTGCAGAAATAACTACAATAGAAAAATATTCAATTTGTATTGAAAACCACAGTTATCGTACAATATCAATATTTCCATGTAACTTTAACACATCAACCAATTATTTATTGGCAAATAATAGGTTATGAGTTAATTTTTACTTCTTACTTTTAATACATATTGAATAACGATAAACTTGTGTTGCAATAATATAATCAAAGGAATGTTAAAATTAATTTTATTGAATTTTAACATATCAGTACAATAATAATGCATCTACTGCCAATTATACATCTCGTTTAGTTGAAATATTATTTTTAAGCACACATATATTTTATAAACTTGTAAAATATGTCAATAGTACAAGATAATGTTTGATTCTCTCGGTGTACTTTAATGCAGTCTTTCTCAGCTCACTCACTCGCAATAGTGATTTCATTGATGACAATTGTGCCTCGTTATTACACACGTAACGTGATCTTAGGTATAATAATAGGCCGGACAGCAGAACCTGGAACCGAGTTTTGCGTTACTACGATAATGTATTACTACGGGTTCGTTTTTTAAATAAATGCATATACATAACAGATATATTCACCACTGCGAAATAGGTAAATAAATGAAATGGGGATATAATGCGACCGCTCGGTCGATCAGCATGGACCTTCTTGAAAAAAAAAGTTAAAAGACTAAAAGCGCGAAAGTCCGCCAAATGCAATTTCCATAGCCATAGAACCACGCAGTACAACTCAGGATTTTTTATATTATATTTTACAGATGACAATAGTTCCGTATATTTAAAACGAAGCAGCAAACACAGTAAAAAAGCCGCGTCGTCGAGCACCGAGGGACGTCGACTTGCTTAGAAATCCGCGAGTAGTGTAAAATCCGACGGCTCTTTCTCGTGTTTTTGTACGCTGAAAATGTAGCAGGAGAGTCGTTGGTTGTCGTTAGTAGGCGCGGATCTCTGATTGGCGCGTCGGCTCTCGTCGGCGTCGTCGTCGACGCGGCCCATTTTTTCACAGTATAACGAATGAACAGGCTCCATACCTCACAGATTACAATCAAATGAAGAAAACGGAAAAAAACTTTAAAGCAAAACGGTAAAGCAGCTATATATTACGAGAACAAAGTATATTTACGTATAAAGCGAACGAGTTTTTTAAAAACAATAGCGAGATTTAAAATGAAATAAAAAAGGCGCCCGGTCGATAAATCATAAATGAAACGTTGCCGCGGTCGCGCGGCGCAACGACTGCGCCCGCGCGCCGCTTCACCTCAGAATATATTTAACAGAATGAAAAATAATAGGAAAGCAGTTGATAAACGTACATAACAGAATCGGATTTTTTATCGCTACAGTATAAATAGTAAGCACACAGACACACCGACACACGCACACACCCAGACTCACACGTACACATCGTACACTTAAGGTAACGCAAATGGGGTTAATTTTGTATTATATATCTGTTACTACGTTGATAAGGGATTTTTGTAATAATGCACCGCGTTTCGTTGCTCCTCCCCGATTTTGTCCACCTACGTAAACGACGATAATCAAATAATGATCGTTGAGACCGCGACGAATATTGTAAGTATTATTATTTTCCCGTTGTATACGACGATCGAAACAATAGTGCGATGGATGCCCAGCAAACAATTTTTACATAATACCGAAATAGGATTAGATTATAAATGTTGCATATCATATTAATATACATAATTGTTATACGTTTGCGCCAGACAGGCGTCGACAGACGGACAAATCGTTCGGGTTCCGGAGCTCGTAGTTTCCGAGTATAGGATCAATTTTTTACTTTCAAACGGAAGATGGTAACAAGTTTTCAACTATTTTTTACAGATTCTATCGTCTTCCTGCAGATACAAAACATTGATAACCGCGCTTTTTGTTGAAGAGTGCCAAGAATAATTCTATTTTTTACGCAAGCACCGATAACAAAAGACTTACAAGTGTTAATGATTCTCAAAGTGCGCAATTGGAATAAGCTGGACCATAGACTGTAGAATCCAGAACGTTTCCGTCCTCGCGGCAAAGGCAGCTTCGGTGCACTTTTGCACACCTCGAAGGGCAGACGTACACGTGTGAAGTTCATGAATTACGAAGAGCGAAGCTACGATCCGGTGTCCGAACGACGGCCTCTTATCCCCCCACGTATTACGTACAAGAAGCGAGATGACGAGAGCAAGCGCGCGATACGCTCCGACATGCGAAGCATAAGTAACGCATACCTTACGCATACGACACTCACATTTACACTTTGATGTACCAGTCACACAGGCAGGAAGAACGCGATCGGAAGGATTATTTTCAACTCTGGACGACAAAATGATCTGGAAGGGAAGTGCGGATTGCTTTGAGCTGTTATTTTAATTGAGGAAAGCATTCCTTGTGATATTCGATTGACTTTTTTTAAAATTTAATATTCTTTGTAAGAAATTGCCGCTGTGATAGAAATGTGAAGAGCTTTAGTACGTGGATTATCACGTACGTTAACTGCGTTATCGTTTTTAAGATACTTATTTACTTAATTGGCTAAGTATGCTCGGGTTTTTAGACTAGAATTATTTTACTTTGTACAAAATTGTATTGGATTTAACTATTTTACAAATTAAAGCATTCGTAGATAATGAATCCCAAAAATTATTTTGTCGTACCTACAAATTTAAATTTAAATTAAATGTTTGATAAACGCGCAGCATAGAGTTTTCGTTACTGTTACAATTTCCTGTTTTACTTTCATACGCAGACGAAGAACAATTTGTTTTCGCATAAATACAGAGATATTTACAAGCGCGTCCAGCAGTGGATACGCGCCGAAGAATTTCGTGCGAGATACACGAGAAAGTTAAGCCAATAATTCATTTCATTTATCAAACCGAATACGTAAGTGTGTACGCACGAAGTTTTGGGATGTTTCGCTTTATTCGCTGGTAGTAACGCACAAGAGGAATATTCAAATTTTCCGCGTTTATGCATTAAGTTCTATACAAACATAGCTTTTTAAAATATTTTTCCGGCCATTTAGATAATTACGAAAAACATCTTTACAGTGTCCATTGTTTACAATTTGTTGATCAATTACGTAGGAACTGGAAATAACATTGACACAGTTTGCAGAGGAGAAACAATTGCGATGAGCGTTCGCGACGTACTTTTCTGCTTGTGTACACATTCACAGAAAACACAGACACTTACCAATACAAACACACTTGAGCACTGTGTACTCGAGGCTACACAGAAAACGAGTGAGGCGCAAGCGCGTGAATCCTTGTATACAGGCTGGACATTCGCTGGGCATTAAACCGATTAACCTAGTTATTATATCCTCCGCAGTAATTACAAACAATCGACACCCAAGTGTCGCGCGTATTAAAAAAATACACACCACACACAGACACACAGAAAAACAGATGGGATCGTTTATTTTCCTCCGTCACAGATTGTTCCGTTTCCCGCTGTTTGTCCGCAAGCAGTTTATTCATGCCGGACGCCCGACATGACGAGAAATCTGTGCCGAAAACGTCGCGTCTCGAAGCGTCGCCAGAGCATTTTTCTCCGAGAGGGAAAGGGCTCGAACCTTTTTCCAATCAGGCAGTCGAGACGCGCCGGTTTTTTTTTTGCATCTGTACAGTCCTCGAGAGTAGTCGGGGCATACACGGTACATTGCACGCCCGAGAGGCGCATCATCCATCAATCTTCTCTCAACTTTCCGTTTCTACTTTTATCTCTCCGACGGCCTCGAGAATCCTCTTTTCCTCCGTCTCGCCTTTTTTTCTGCGGACGTTGACGAATTCGCCGACGCCGTAACAGCTGAAAGAGAGAGAGAGAGAGGCGCTGGCGGGGGCAATTTGGTTTTCTCGCGCAGGCTGACTTTCGGGATTTTCTTTTCCTTACCATCGAGCGGTCGTTTTTTTATTTCTGTTCTCACCTCCCGCCGATTATTGTAACATTTACATACAAGGCAAAATAACGGATTTCCATAAGATAAGACCGACGTCGCAACTTTCAAACGGATGAAATTCACGGGAAAATTACACACTCAAAAAATGTAAACGATGAAACGTAAAAAGAAACAAAAATGGAAAAGCTAAAACAGATAAGGAGATGCATAGAAAAATGAGCGCATGGCGTGACAAAATTTTTGTCGACGGTATAATACAAGCAAAATTTCTTTTCTTCGCAATCACAGTTTGGGCGCATCGTGAGAGAACAAATACCACGCAACCTTTTTGCACTTCCGTTCGGATATACCTTTTTGTGGAACGATGATGTTTAAGACGAAGAATGAGTAAAAAGAAAAAAAAAAACTGAAACGAGAAAAGTGTTATTGGAGACACGAAATTTGAGGATTCAAATTCAGGTTCGGAGATTGTAAAATACCATTTTGTAAAAAGGAAAGAAAATCGTAAATTTGTAAAATTGACATTATTTTTTCGATGTTAAATGAAGAACGTTCGTATTTTGGAATAACTGAAGCTTCTGAATGAGTAGATGATAAAAAAAAAAAGAGCGCGAAACGAGCTTGTAAATTTGTAAAATTATATTTTAATTTGACTTTCGAGAAAAGAAAAATATAGCGTTTGTACCTTTAGGCGAGTAACGTTTTTCGAACGAAAATGAAGCGAGAGCCCCAGGTAACACTTTTCTCCGCGAATGAGCGACGACTAAAAAAAAAAAAACCACCACCTGGAGATATCCAACAAAAATAAAAAAGATGAAAAAAAAAAATGATCGGTACGTTCGTTTGTGTCCTGTACATATGTAAATTAGCAATAAGCATTTATATTTCCGCGCAGCCGCGTCGCCGGGGAGCCTCTTCCTTTCCCTCCCCCTCATATATATGCGTGAGCAGAAAAAAGCGCGAAGACTCCCCGGGGAGCGATTCGCTCTTATAGCTAGACGTAGGCGCGTAATGGGTCTTGCGGACTAAAGGTTAAAAGGCAAAAAAGGAACAGGAGAGAAGCAGAAGCGCAGAGAGAAGAGAAGGAAGGCGTAATAAGCAGTATATAGAAAAGCACTTTTGGATCCGCGCTCTCGTAGACTTTTAGGCGGTGCGCGTCTCTCTCGAAGTCTTATTCGGACAAGGGCGGTAGTGAAAGTATATTTTTTTAAGAGTCGAGCCTCCCCTTTAGGCCTCCCCGTTCTCGAGAAAAGAGAGAAGAGAAAAGAAGCGGAGATGAACGGTAGAAAAGAAAAACAAAAAAACGTGTCGAAATTTTTGATAGGCGCGTATCGAAATTTTTTCACTCTTTCTAGTCACTTTTTTACGAAGGAACACGTGAAAAATGGAACGTTTCTTTGCGATCTTTCCCCCCCGTCGGTTTTCCAAAGCTTTTTCGGACTCGCGCGCTCGCGATTGTTCGGGGGAAGATTATTTTTGGTTATTCGCTTGTTGCGCGTTAAAAAGGATCGTCTGTACAAAATTTTAGCGTCATTACTTGGATTTGTTGTTGGTGACGGTCGAGATTGTGGACTTTGTCATAAAATTAATATTAGCCTTTATATCAAGACTGAGATTACTGTGCGTATTTAATGTATTTTTTAAAAAAAAATTGTTAAAAAAAATTGTGATCCGTCTGATCACCGAAAATTCTAGTCAAATTGAATGACATTATTCAAATTTTGAAATTAATTTTACGCAACCTCTAAGTTGGAAAAACTCTTTGCCAAGACAAGTTGCTTCTCGCGATAATTAAAATTGAACTTATAATTATTACTCGACCAGTTTCTCTAATTATCCTTTTAAGAATATACAATTAAGCTAAAAGACCAATGAAACTGTAAGAGCAAGTCTCATTAAGAGCAAGCTCAACGATGAAGTCCATAGTCCTTCGATCATTCCACAGTCGGAATGAGAATAATAAAAGAAAGCGCGAGAGAAGAAAATCGCTGGACGATCCAACTGGCTCATTTCACTTAAGGCGGAAGCGTAAGTAAAAAGGCGTCGAAGGAAGCTCGTCTCGGATGTAAAAGCTTCCGAGTCTAGAAAAAAAAAACGAAAGCTCGAGGAAAACGTTCCGCGACGCTCTTGGAGCGCCTTTAAACTCACGCGAACATAGCATTGTCCGAATAAGCGTTAGTTTTTCGCATTTACGTATCGTGAAGAGCGTAGGTTTCTTTTTGAAAAGCAAAAGGTATCGCTAATGATTGCCGGACATATTTAAAGGATGAAGGTCCGCTTTCCTTTAGAGGCTTCTTCTTGATGGATTTCCACCGTTATGATTCCTCGATTTTCGCTCGGGTTTTTCGGAAAATTGCGCAAAATTCAATGGGTTAAGGCGGTCGGTACGTCAATCGCAACGTTTCGAATCGGAATAAAATTCAACGCTGACACGTCTCGACAACTTTCTCCGGAAACTCTTTTTTGGTATACTTAGGTACCGACGGACAAAATTGCAAATTTTGTACATAAAAAGAAGAAAAAAGGAATAGCGCGTAAACGAATAAAATAGGGACGAAGGAATTAACGATAATAAAAGTAAAATAACGGTTAGCCTCTTTCGAAAGACTCTAAAACAATGGTAAACACTTAACGAGTATTAAATTTATTCGCTTCGAAATAATTAAACTTATTCACGCTGTATTCTCCCCTAAGTGAAACAAAACCTATATATTCATTCGAATCGTGGCATACCCAAGGTAATTTATGTAAGCTTTAGGTAAAGACACAACACACACAACGTACCCACTAACCACGTCCACGCATTTAACAAATAATTATTAAAAAAAAAAAAAGTAAGTCGTAAACAATGTAAACGTTAAATTAAATTATACACACACATGAGCATTCATTTATGCAATAAATGAGTATAAGGACAAAAAAGTAATGATTCGTATACACATTCAGCATAAATTAATTATTATTATTCTTATTATTATTATTACACGTGACACTTATAAGTAAAGGTAAAAAAAAAAAAAATTGAAAATAAGACACGTTAAACAGAAATAATAAGGTAAACAAGTAAATGAAAAAATGACGCGCTAGCGTACTGAAGCAAATATTCGACATAAAAGAAAAAAAAAAAAAATAAACAAGTACTATAGTTGTAACACTTTAGTCTTTAAGTGCGACTGATATTATAAAGGGGCGCAAGTTTTATGCGAGTGCGATGCGTGTCAGAGTGAGATATAAGTAATATATATAAAGCGCATAAGAGTTTGGCTACCCATCGGACTCGATCGATTTCTCGCGGACGACTCGGCGAATTTCCAAAGCGCTCGCCGGCCTATTATTCGGAAGCGAATGAGATCTCGTTCCGTCGCCGTTTCGTTTGAAACGGCGCAGTCCGTCGCCGCGGAGCCGAATCTGATTGTCGGCCCGCGCCGACGGAGCTGCGACTCGCTGTTGTCGAAGCGGATGTTCAATTTTCAAACGCGGCACCTTCTGATTGCGAAAACGTTCGCTCGACCGAAACAAATGGAAATATTCAATAATTAACCCGCTCGAGAGCGTCGCTGGTATCTCGTAAAGCAATTATCTCGTTTCAAAGAATGCTTTCATCAAAGTCTCATTCGCTTCGTTAAAATTCATACTTTTAATCGCTCCGAAAGCTTTTCGTGCGAGTAAATAACGCTCGTCGATTATTCGAGCCCGACGAAAACTAAATAGCCTCTCGCCCGTCGGCAATTTCGCCGGAAATTCGTCAGGGCCGTCCGCGCCGAATGAGCTCGCATCAAAATTATGACAGCGAACCACACACCGACAGACCGCAATAGTGCAATATCGAGCATTAAGTTTTTTGGAATGGAATAAAACTCTGCGAAATTTCCGATGCGTCGAGGATGTATGTAAATCGCATGTACGTCCGTTGAAAAAAAAAAAATAAAAGAGAGAGAGAAAAAAAGGAAACCCGAAAAGCGCGCAGCGACTTCGGCGCGCGCTGAAATTGAAAGCTGTAACGTTAAATACATTGAAACAAAGTGAACTTTACACTCGTCGCGGTGATATAACTTGCGTTTAAGCACGCTGTAACGTTTAAGGAAGTAACCTTTAAGTCTCCGAGTTATTTGAACTGAAATAATTGCGGCGGCGTATTCGAAGATACGTATTTAAGGCAAGCAACAAAGGAGTAAGGAAATCGGCGTTGCAATAAACACGTTTAGGCTGTAGGTTTAACGATTGATTAAGGATAGCATTGAGAAACAGAGAATGTGAGCGAAGGCGAGTTTCGACGCGAAAAAACGGACTTCAGACGCCGACTGGCGCCGGATTGAAAAAAAAAAACAAAAAAAAAACGAACCAGGAATAACAAAGAGCGAGAGAATACAAAAAATTGCGAGGCGCTCCGCGGTACAACTGCGACCGATGTCGACTCGGGATGAAAATAGAAAAAAAGAAAAAGAAGGAAAAAAAAAATATGCCTCTGCCGCGGATTGCCGAGTTGACAAATGCTTCTCTTTTTTTTTTACGGGAATACCCTTTTCTGTTCGGGAGAGGTTTACTGCTGCTGCTATTTGCATTTACACATCGCTTTGTGTAATACGAGCACTCTCGGATCTAGTCAGAAGCGTAAATTCAGCGTTGATACTTCAAAGATAAATCCAGCTGCAGGCCCTTCTTTACATTGAATTAACGCCCGTTTCTTTCTGCCCGTTAGATCTGAGCTCCGTTCTTTGTACACTCTATCGTTAAGCATATTTCCGTCCGTCTTGTAATGTTTGTGTTAGCTCCTGTATAATAAAACTTTTTCGCGAGGATTAAGATTCTTGTGCAGATCGAAGAAACGCGTATACGTAAGAAGCAGAACGGTAGCGCACCGTCGACCTTAAAAAGACTGCAAGCGAGGCCACGTTTACTTAAAAAGAAAGCAGAAATCCGCAGTTGTATCTCGGAGGACCGTCGCTCGAGATCGAGGCTTTTCGCTTGGATGTTTTCCGGCGGAGGAGACAGTCCGGCTCTCTCTCTCTCTCTCTCTCACACACACACACACTCCCGGGAAAGTTCGAGCATTCTTAATATTGCCGCTGCGCAATGGATATTTTCCTCTCCGGAAGGCGATCCGTCAACAACTAAATTTCGGCCCGCCCTCGAAAGTCGGCTCGCGTTATTGTGTATCGACGAAATATTTATACGGCACTCGGAGCGCGAGGAAAACTTCTGCCGCGCGATTAAAGCGTAATTGACTTTCATTCAAGTTGGACGGGGGGAGGCGGGGAGCGCTTTTCCCCTGACATAAATTCAATGTTAACCCAGTTCGAGGCGGGCTCGGATTGCTTTTCAAAGTCGCCGGGAATTAAGGAGCGATGATTTGTGGAAAAAAAAAAGAAACAACGAGCCAAACTTTCGGCATCGGCGGGATTCTTCTCCCGGGGAAGAACTGTTTATCGGCTTACTTATTATTCCGAGACTCGGTAAAGTTTCGACCTCGCCGCATTCGTTGGACCAGCAGCTCCGAGTCTCGTTTTACATCGCTTTCATACGGTCCGAAAAATGTCCACGGAAGCAATTTTTTTTTAAAAAAAGCGGAGGGAGAAGCCGCCGGAAAATCCTCGATCTCCGGGCCGCGAAACTGCGCCGGGCGGATAATCGCGGAGTTGCTTTAAACCGATTATTTTGCAGCAGCGGGCGAACCGCGAAATCTCCCTCGCCTCGTACTCGCGCGCGCAGAACGAAAAAAGTTCGAGGCTCTCATTAGTTTACTTTCCTTTCCGTTCTTCTCGAGTCCTGTAAATAAACTCCTCTCACTCCCCCCTCTCTCTCTCTCTCCTCCGGATATAACCGCATTTAGCGCGGAGTCGCTCGAGCCGGTCGGGACGAGTATTCTGCAGTCGGTATTCGGGGGAGGTGAAAATGGTGAAGGGTTCGCGGCATGAAAACAGGAGGAGAAATCGAACGAGCGGCTCCGCGATCACCCATTCGATTACGGTACTTTTTTTCCCCCGCGGCCGTTGCCTCCGACACATTGGTAATGAGGTTTCGCTCGCTCCGGCTAATTCTACGATACGGCAATGCTCTCTCTGATCAGCTCAATTCCAGGGATTCTTTCGCGAAGGATATTTCACAGTGGACGATGTAAAATCGAACGTAATTCTATCAAAATATTGCAGCTCTTTCTTTGCCACGTATCCTTTACAGCGCAATAAGCAAACGATAACAGTATTTTTCTACGCCCGAAGATATACGCATACGTGACATATGTTTTTGTTGCACGATTAACAATAGGATCGAGAGACTGCGAAGCCCCCGACCGCCCGAGTCGGCGTTAAAAATCAAGCGGCTCCGCGCCGCGCGCGAGAATTCCGCCGGAGCCGAGAGCGAAATCAATTGCCGCGTGTGGTCGTTAATTCGACGGTCCGGAAAACAAAGCTCCCGCAATTTCGCCGCGGAGGACGGCGCACCATCCCGGCTCGTTCCCCCGCCTCGCGCGCCGTGCGGTCGCAGGCCGTGTCAGCCGTGTCGTTGCATTATTTACGGCGAGGGCTTGTCGGCGTTATTAGCCTCTCTCCTCCCTTACGGAGTAATGCAGCGCGCGCGATATTCGCGACGCGTCGAGAGAGAGGGAGAGAGATAGTGGTGTGTGTACGCGGCAGCTGCCTGCTCTTCGCTGCGGCGGGAGCGGACGTGCTTTCGATTCTAAAGATTACGCGGATGAGCGTCCCCCTCCCCGATCCAGCTCCCTCCCCTTTTCTAATATTTTGCGTAGATCGAAAGTCGGCTTGATTGCAAAGTGCGCGCTCGGCGAAATTCGGCCGGGCGGTGGCGCTCGATTTCGGAACGATCGGGAGAGCTGCGGGAAGGCCGAAATCGAACGCTTCCGGCCGGCGGCCAGTCACCTGTACGTGACTTCATTCGGAAATACGATAAGACTGATTATAAATTTAAAAGGGTTGTTTATTGTTTTGCGAATGTCTTGGACGCTTCGTTGTGATTATGATTTCTTAATGTGAGATGTAGTCTTATATTTGTGCGATAATCAAAGGTTATTATTGTTCGATTCTTTTTGTACGGCGAGCTAAATTTTGAACGATGATAGAAAGTAGCCAAAAAGCGAAAAAAAAAGAGGACGAAGGTGGAGAATATCTTTCGATCTAAGGCATATCGACTCCTTCGTGACTGCGTGAACGAGAAACAATTGTAATGGCAAAATGAGAAAAGATGTTTGTGAAAAAAAAAAAAATAAAATAAAATAAAATAAATAAGAGCGAAAAAATGCGCAGCGACACGTTTTCATGTACCATCGTGAAATTTCATTACTGTATGGAAATAAGAAAAAGAAACTCACACGAAACTCATTTAAGTCGTCCTTGTCTTTTTGTCACCGTGTTCTGATAAAAACGAATAAACGAAAGAAAAATTTCATGGTATTTGCTGTCATTACTATCATCACACGCTTCTGTTACAGACATTCTCCCTCCCTATGCATATACACTTTAAGTTTACCTCGTAAGAATAATAAAGCTACACGACTTTTGCGCGATTGTATTCATAGGTACGTATGTGGATTTATGTGATTTATTCTCTCCTGTTATTTCTGAGATTCTCTCTTTCTCTCAGCCGCTGGCGAGTCGTGCGATTCTCGAACAATGGACAAATATTTGCAGCTCCGCGGAGGAAGTATATTTCAGAGCTTTTTCCGAAAATCGGAGAATCTTGGCGCCTTCCTCTTGTTGCAATTATTTCTGCAAGCTGAGATAATATAAACGAGGAAATCTGATTTTAGAATATAATTCTTACTTCTGCGCTACTGCTGACGCAAATTGCACTCGGAACATTGTAATATTATTTTGTATAATTGTCTTGCAAAGTCAAGATTCCGTTGACTTTCGATTGTTGGTTTTAAAATTCTGCTTTCAATTTTGATTATTTAAAAATGACTGTTAATTTTAATCACCAAAAATCAGCGTTCTTCACGTGCAGAAGTAAGATTCTACGAACGTTTCGTTTATTTTACTTTAGTTCTACGGCTCGCAATCGAACGAGAATATTTGTAATTTTTTGAAAGTGTCACGCGCAAACGGCTTTCAGAACATCCAGTTGCAGTATTGAACGCATTTACAAACTAGAAACTGTTTGCATCGATGCCACTTTGCGGTTTACGGGCGGATGCCACTTTACAGCCCGAGAGCAAACTAACTTCTTGTCGGTATCACATACTTACGAATAAGTAGTTACTACTTCGTGATAGCTAGTTGGCGCCAATTAACCCATAACTACTCAAATTCATCGCTTACAACAGACCTTAGCTTCAAGAAACTATCTTACGTTTAAATACTGCAGTTTGCTAAAACAACAATTAAACTTAGATCTAATTTAGAAGAAGTCCTGCTGCTTTTATACAACTTCAAAAGTGCAATTAAATTAAAATACGGACATATTCGTCTTAATTAAGTTTTTGTAATTTAAACGCTCTTTGCACTTTCAAGCAGTTTCGAACTTATTCTTGAATTATAAGTTACCATACAAACCTCAATTCATAAAGCTAACCAAGTAAAAAGAACGAATGATAAACGCAAAGAATGGGGCCAAAGAAGAAGGTTTTTCATTTACATAAATTAAAAAGGCTCCTTCTGCTTCGGCACCCTATTATCTCCCTTCTCATTCGACAGTGAATAAAACACGCCAAAACACGCCCTTCCTCGGCGTTGTCAAATAAAATATCAATGGGTCTTAAAAGCCTCTCTCCTCGCAGCCTCCTAAGCACCACATATCCCGCTGCAATTTTTCATCTCCGCGCCCCAAATTAAGAATCACAGCCTGCCCCGCAGCGGATCGACCTCTTCCCTCTGCTGCTATCAAATATTCAGAGACTCGACTAGGGCGGACCTGCAGGGAATCGATCGGTCGTTTACGTCGCGCGAAAACAGTTTCGCCTGGAGGAAATGGCCGTATAGTTAGTCGAGGGGAGGAGACACGGCATTGAGTTAGAATTGTTTTTTTTTTCTCACAAGGGGTGTAATATAGTGTTTTTGCGACGACTTGGTGCCTTGGGCTTCTGAAAATATTTGTCATTGTACGAAGATAATGGTACATTTCGAGCCGAGCGCCGGAGATACTTTTTAGCATGGATTGAAGTTGTAGTTTTAGTTTCGAAAGTACGAGTTGCAGGTAAATTTAAACTTCTCTCTCTTTAAAGTTTACAATTGTTTTTTTTGCGTTTGAAAAAAGTTTTAAGTTTATAGATTAAATTAAATAAATAAACATTTGGCGTTTATTTAATCTAGAGGTTAATATAAAACTATATAAAGAATTGAATATCAAATTGTTTATTTAAAACATTATTATCTCGAAATTATAAAGTCATGACTTTCATTCTATACTATTTTTTAACGGATCTAGAGGGTTAATTTAATAATTATTTTTAAAAGCTATTTTCAAAGTGTCCGCTATTTTGCTAATCTTGGATTTACTTCTGCGGCCTGGCCAGGCGTACTAATTTCCAAAGTCCTTTTATCAGTCGTCCATTCAGTGCCGCTCCGACAAAAACTGTCGTTCCGTCACCTTCAACCTGGGTATAATCAACACGTAAATCGCTCATAAATACAAAAGATAAGGAGTAATTTCACTCTGCAAAAGTGACCGGGTCTCTCCGCCCCAAAGCAGCCCGACGTGCATCCATCAGTACGACTGTCTTCCCGGAGAAAAAGTGCTCCCCGAGCAGAGGGAGAGGGGAGAAAAAACAATTTTTCGGTAACGGTCAGCCATCAGCGTTAAGACGCTCGCGCAGCACAGTCGCTCGTTAATCAAGCATCCGAGCAGTCGTACGTTCGCGTCTCGAGGCGCGTAAATCAGCGGAAAAAAATGCCCGCCGTTCGAGAGGCGACGGCGATGGCGATGCCAAGTCGTCCTTGTCGAAAGTAATCTCCACGTAGTTGCAGCTCATTGCTACTGCTGCTGCTGCCTGTATTCTTGGAGAAGAATCGACGAGTCTGGTGCTTTGCTCTGATGCGGACGAGATTAATGGCCAAGATCGTTCGTTTGATGCTTTTGACCTGTTCGATTTGAAATTGAAGTTGAGGTAGAATTGAAGTGTAGATATGCGCGGGCCTATTTATTCGAAAAGGAGTTATTTTTTATTGCTAAAAAATTTTATTCCTCTACTTTGCTGGTGTATTCTTTTCAAGAAATTAAAATATTTCGAGTGCTGGATGCTCGGTTACGAATGAAGTAGATGTTTTTAAGACAATTTTCAATCGACAAATTTCACGGCTCGAGTTACATCATAAAGTACTAGCTCGTAAAATTACTTTTGATAGTTTATTTTAACTAGGAGTCAACATTAATTACGAAAAGTCGTAAAAAGGAATCTTGTAGGTTACTTTAACCGGTTGGTAAATTACGTAGTACCGAGGATGATTTATACGGTAATAACCGCAAGTACATTGGTCGAACATTCATTGCGCCGCACAATAAATTCCGTTCGTGTCTGCTGTAAAGTATAATCACATACGTTTACTGGATATTCCGCCGAATGGAAATTACTCAAATCGTTCGAACGGACGACGCCGCAGGTATTAATATTCGAATCGCCTTTGAATATCAGCTCAATTATTGCCGAACGAGCGCCTAGCTGCAATTTGAATAATTATCGTTTTCTGCGACGGGAAAATAGGCGATTGTTAAACTTCATGACGTCGATTCCACGGGTTCGTGGTTAAACAGTGCAGGAGTTCAAATATGTTTTTAACGTGTGTTTCGTGCTCCGCGATATTGTCTTATTTACTTGGGAAACAAATTTTTCGCAACTAGAAGCTCGCGTTTCACAAAATCATAACAGGCAGTTCGAAATTTGTATTTTTCTGCAGTGGGAAGCTTTTCGAAAAACTAAAAGATTCGGCTTGAAAATGGACATAAATTTTTATGTTGGTAATTTTATTTACGAAGTTCGAGATCTTCTCAGTTATTATTAAAAAGTTGCTTGACTTGTTTATATGCTTGGGCTCGACTTGTCATTGTTAAAAGTTGTATGAGTAAAAAAAAATCTTAATTAAATGCATTTTCGACTTACAGTGGATGATTTTATTTGTAATAGGAATTCAAGCCTAAAGAAACATTATTTTCTTGCAGTGAAAATATATAAGAAGTTTGAAAACAAATAAAAAAAGGTTGCAGTAAATCAATTTTATTAGATTAATTCCGACATATTTTATTCAATTTGATAATATATTTCAATTGTATTTTTTCTTGAGTTTAATTTAAAAATATTGTGAATGTAGATTCTCAAAAATAGTAGTATATATTTTAATCCTCTTACACAGTATTAATTCACATTGCCTGGCATAACCTGAAATATTATCACTTCTGAGACTTGAAATATTATTCTGACAAGCACTAAATAAATATTTCAAGCAAGATTGCATACAAAATTTTTCGAACCACGACCGATTTCAATTCATCCAACTTTCAATGAGTTAGAAAATTTCAAATAATGACAATCTTGCTAAAGTTAATTAATGAGCCCGTTATTCCACAAGTCTAAACAATAATTCATTTCCAAAGACGAATCGTTCCTTGA
>JAWWEM010000010.1:7130390-7149248 GCA_035582935.1 Ormyrus thymus
GACGAGAAGTCACTTATGCCGGGGAGCTGCGACGCGTAAAGCCTTAAAAGGCTCCTTTCCATTCTTCGGGACTCGCGAGATTGCTGTTTACCAATGGCCTCGAGGCCGCGGGATATTCGACTCCTTAAAGCTGGGCAGAGGAATCCGGTTGATTCTCCGACGGAGATTCCGAATCTATTGCTTTTTACGGCGAGAGGAGCTCGATAAAAAGATTTTGTTTTCCGGGCATGTTTTGAAATTCCAAACGCTTATTTACTTAGCCATTCGGAAAGTTTGCATTTCAATTAGATTCTAATAAGAGAGGGCTTTATGGTAATTGGCGAATTTATATTCAACGACTGCTGAAAGGATTCGCGAGATTCGAGGGGTAAAATGGATTCCGAGGATTTTCGTTTTCAGGTGTTTTTGCGCAGCGGGAAGCTTAGCATGACATTATCGTGAACACTTCATTCGCGTAATTTTCCGGAGCTGCCGAAATGATGTACTTACATGGTAATTTTTGCAAATATGCCGCTGCTTATGCTGGGCGTATTATTGAAGAAACGTGCTTGTGAGAGCTCTTCCAGATTTTTTTTTATCACTAATAGGTTAGCATTTATCAAGAAATTACTGCCAGGCGGAAGAGAGAATTGCAGCTCTTACAAAAGTACAATGGTGAAAATGATAGTAGGGTATTATAAAAGATTTGTTTATTAAAGTTTGCAATATCTTTTTCCGTGAAATATTTAATAATTATTGTGGAATTTCCATTTAGTTTATTGGAATATCTGTTATTGTTATATTTATGAGACAAAATTCCTGCGCTTGGATTCGTATTTTTTATTCATTTTGCTTTCTTTATGTAAAATTCGGATATTATCAGAATTTATTATATTTTTTAAACAAGATACGAACGTTGCATTTTCGTGTGTTTAAAATAGTACAGAAAAAAGAATCGCAAGATTGAAAATATTACAGATATTTTTTAAATACACGACATTAAATAATAGTGTTTTAATTGAATATAATAACATTAATATATTTAACAGAATAATTTATTGTTACTTAGATCATCTAAGGAGCAGATTCGAATGTTCAGTTAGTTTGTTGAATATATGAATAATTAGCAGTGAACAGACTACCTAATTACATTTTGATTACATGCATTGCATAATGGAGGGTTCATCTTCCCACAATCCGCGCATTTCACTCCTCAGCTTTTCTCTCCTAATACAGCGAAAAGTAGCTCAAGCAAGATTAAAATCCAGTTAGGTTAACTCGAAGATTGAAGCTGCGCTCCTTCGCAAAACCAAGCGAGTTATCGCACAAAAATACCCGGCAAAATTGTTCCGTCGTTAACTAAGAAAAAGCAGATAAAACGCAGGATAACGAAATAAACGGAGAATAAAAGCGCGGCGGGGAAATGTAAATAAAAAAAAGAAAAAAAAAACCACTAGGAGCAGCATCGAGCCGTCAAATGAGAAAAGGCCGCATGAAAGTGCGGCGAAATAACGGCTCCGGGGCGGGGATCGGGCTGAAAGTAAAGCTCGGAAAAACGGGGGAGAAAGGAAAGCAACTGCGGGACCGTCAAGCTGAACGAGTACATCGACGCACCGGACGAGATGTCGCTTACCTCGCCTCTTTTTGCAAAGTCCCTGCGTTATTGCGTGAAATGGGCGTGAATTACGATTAAGCGATTTTCCCTGCGAAACCTCGAAAAATAAATTTTACACTAATTAATTGAATTTTCTGGCCTCTCTAATTTTCTTTAACTGCTTGAACTGTAAAATTTTTACTTCTACGTCCTCATCGCGAGCTTCATTTCACTATCTTTTTTTTTTAGCTAGTAACACCATTTCGACCTCAAAATTTAATGTAGCCAATTTTTCGCATCAATAAAAGTAGATCGCCCAATCCCTAATTACACCAATATCCACACCCCGGCAGTCTCGACGACTCACCGCAGCCCTGCATAAATCTAGCAGCCGACGCCGCCGCCTCCAAAGAAGCGTCGTCCGACTAATCACCGCGCGCACTTCGTCGGCTCGCGTGCGAGAGCCTCCCCGAAATTAATTATTCCGGCGCGACTCCGAAACGGCGAGGCGTTAATTGAGCCGCCTGTCGACTTCCGATCCTCTCGCCGGCTTTTCCGCGGCCCGGTCATTTTTCACCGCCGCCGCGTGAAAGGCCCGAGCTCTTCCTTTCCAACGAGAGCCGGCGGTGAATTGTCTGTGGTGCATCGTCGTTAGCGTTGACTCGTCGCCTCGTCAAAAGTTCCCTCCGCTCCCGCGCCGCGGCGAAAATGAGTGGCGCGCCGTTCGAAACTCGGCCTTTGTGCTATTGCCGCTTATAAAGTCTGGGGAGACCGAGGCGTTTTCCGAGGCATTGTCGTCCTTTCACGCCTAACGTCCATTAGAAATATTGTCAAAATATTTCACTGGTGGGGGGGATTAACGAGCTGGGTAACGATTGTGTACCGCGGGATGCCGAGGAGACGATGTACTCCTCCCGGCTGATTGGCTTGACGCGATAAATAATCCGTAAAATATGCGAAACCTTGGGTTGAGGAATTTAATTTAAAGTTCGGCGGTAAAAGAAGTTTAATGCCGCTGGCGAAAATGGCTTCTTTTAAAACGTCTCTCAGACTGGCGCTCTTCCGCGGATGAGTCTGCTTATACGGTTTAAAGCACTGTTGGAAGATGAGAATTATAAAATTTATTGAGTTTTTAATTGGCTCGTAAAATTGGACAGTCAATTCGAGGCTTCAATAATAACTGATGGTTTAACGGTTAATCAATTTAAGTGCTTTATTATAATAAATATTTAAAGGAATTGTAGCAATTAGTACAAAGAGTGCACTCGTAGCTGACAAAATAAATATTACTTTACGTATCAACTTTTTATACACTGCACGCTTCGCCTTCGGTGATTTTTTTTTCCAATCAATCTGACTATTCTATAAACGATATACGTTGGCGCTCCAGTGTCGCGGAAAATTGTTTAGATTTTTAGCAGGATAGCCGTGGAAAAAAGATCAGATACAGGAGAATGTCGACTTTCAATCACTACCTAAAACGCTTTATTCCGTCCATAAACTCGAACGCACTTTTTATTTGCACACAGAAACTGCGTCGGTGCGCCAATTCAGTTAAAAGGATTATACATTCCGAATGGCAGCGACGTCTATTCCATTTCACGAATAAATTAAACAATAAAATTCCGCCTCGAGCGACGCAGCTCGCCCCTCTTCCCGCCGTGCCGTAATAATTTTAAACCGAACGAAAAAAAAAAAAAAAACAAAAACAAAAAAACGAGAGCGCATAACGGACACGCCGGCCTGTCTTTTCTGTTTCAGCGAGCGGCAGGACACGGAAACGACGCCCCAGATAACCGAGGCCGAGGAGAAGTGAGCCGGGGCCCCGCACGGCTCCGCGGATCCTCGCCACAACCGGCAGCAGCTGAGGTCGGCCAGGCGCCGATCGGGAGAGCCTCCAGCCAGCTCCTCTCACCTGTGAGCCGCAGGAGGCGGCAGCCTCGGTGCCCGAAAAGCCCCCCGCCGCGATTCGCTCGGATGCTGAGTGATTTTCTTAGGAGAGCCGCTGCCACGTACTTCTATGTTGTATAATCCCCCCCTGCCTACTCCCCCCCCCACCTACCCCCTCCCACGTTGTTGGCTTTGGCTGTGAGAGTCGGCGGCGCGTAGTCGTGAGAAAGGATATGTGCGCTGTGATCTTTGGGCCCGGAAAGCGTTACACCTGTTTTTTAAACCGAATCCTTTGACTTACGTAGACTCTTTAAAGGTTTAGTGGACTTGTGATATATCTAACGCGTTAAAATAGGTTATTTTAATTATGGCTGTTTATTCAAGTGTGATCAATCGAAAGATTAGAGCTTTTTTCGTTTAAAAAGTGTGAGAGGCTCTTTCCGGACCCGAACTTCGTGGTTTAATTATTCGTCAGCCTATTTATAGTTCGATAGTTTATTTATATCGAGTCATGTAAATAGACATGTACTTTCTATTTTATGTAAGTGGCGACGACAGTCGCCGGATTTGTGATTGTCGTTTGTTATCGAAAAACTTGATTTGATATGCTTGGTTAGAAATGGTTCACTCGATTCGTAGGAGTTCTCAGTCCTTTGTACGAAGTAGCGAATAACGAGGCAAGCATCGGTATTGGTAAGGCATTCGTTTGTCTTTTCTTTTTTTTTAGTATTTTGCGTAATTTAAGTTTTCCGCAAATATTGTACAATGAAAATTCGATGAGCCGGAGGACTTTTTGCTTGCTGAAAAAGAAATCAACGCATCCTCGGGTGCGTTGATTCTTTGGACGAAAGCTGCTTAATTTAATGGATATTGTTTAGCTATTCTTTGCAAATCGTTATTTTCACTGTTATTTGATGGAAATGAAGATATTACTGGCATGTTTTAGAGTGATTAGATCGACCTTGATATTTTAAAAATGACGAAATGTAATTTAATTTGGCCAAAACATGACGCCTTCTTAAAAACATAAAATGCTTTTTAGAGTCGTTTCGCCACTTTATTGATAATTTCAATTTAAGGACGCTTTTAGCAGCATGATTTTTCGCCGAATTCCAGCTCGAGATAACAGCTCTAAAACATTCAATAACATTTTCGTTGAGATCGAACGGGATTCTCTCTTTTTTTTTTTTTTTTCTTTTTGTACTAAAAGAGGAACTTGAGAGCCAATTTCACGCAAGAGCAGAAGCTAAAGGATGCTTAAAAGCTCTTTGAAAGAACGGAGCGTTTGTGACTTGAGTAAGCGAGGAGAGGAGGATGCGTTTTAACTTGGGCGAAAAAAAAGGAAGGAGCCGGAAGGCGAGACGAGAAAAGGATCGTCGTCGCGTTAAACCTTCGCCGTGGTCGTCGTCGCGACGCATTCCGCTAATTTCACCGCGTCACGCGCCTAATTAGGCGACAACGAGCTGCCTAATCCGTTTGCGTTGCTAATGGCGATTTACATCCTGCAAAGCTCGCGGCTTTTCTTATTCTGAGGCCTGGAGAGACGCGCGAAATGAAGCGCCTTGTCGTGCCGTTTTTATTTTTTTTTTCTCTTATTGCCAAGATTACTTTTTAAACAGACATTTTTATGCATGCTTGCTCACTCGATCAATCGAAATCGCGACAGTGTCATTTTTACGCTCGCTTCACTTAATCAATTCAACTGTCAACAACGTGATTTTTACTCAATTATTTGCCACTCGAGCCGGTCGCAGTTTTTTTTCCCCCGCGGCGATCTGCGTAAGACGGAAATTGCCGTCGGGGAATATCAAAATGGACTGCACTCGATGCGTGTCGCCGCCGGCAGCGATTCATAAATCGGGAAAATTCCGCGAGCTTGCTGAAAAGAAGCGCGACGAGCCGCGAATTTACGTTTGACTGAAATGCTCTCGCGCTGTTTTTCTTTTTTAGGAACGACACTGCGCGCTCCGCGCTCTTCTGCCGGCGTCGTTTCGAAAAAGAGTTGACTTACCAAGGCAGACCGCGCGATTTCGGCGTCCGGCCGTTTTCGTTTCGATAATAAAATTTATTATCCTTCCCTCGCGACGGCGTTTTTCAGCTTTACGACGGCGGCGTCGTAAAGCTGCTCACTTGACTCGGGAAATACAGTGGCGACGCCGGGATTTTTACGCGCAGCCTTTTCCCGCGTCGTAAAAAAACAAAGGGCGCAGCGCGCGACGACTGCGGCTTCGGCGACGCATTTCGGCGGTCTTTCCGATCGATCCGGTTAAAACTGATCCTCGCCTCTCTCTCCGACCGTGATAAAACTTGCGACGAGGCGCGACGAAAGCTCCGACGATTATTGTTAATCAAGCGAATGTCGAGCGGCGTTACAACGATTGCAAAAGAGGCCCTAAAAAAAACAGAAGTACGTGGCGCGTGCCGGAGGAGTGGGCGCGAGTAGTATAAGTCAATAAGGCGTCGGGCCACCGAGATGAACGGCGATAAAAGAAAAAAAAAAGTAGAAACACTGGCGGCTACGGAGAAATGAAATAAACTACATACTCTGACAACTTTAGAAAAAGGAGGACGGAGAATCAAGAAAAAGAGACAAGAGAAACGGTCGACGTGAGAAATCCGGCTGTGAGGCGCCTTTTTTCGTGGGGAGTAGGGCGCGAATACACGTAAACATACATGCATACACACACACACACACACACACGCACACACACACTCAAGCGAGACTCATACCCCGAATACAAAGACACGCATACCTGCAGAGACACTTTGTACACGTACTCGGTAATTGTATACATACGTTAAGAGGTAGAGAAAATGGGAGCTGCAAAAGTCATCCAGCGTCTCGAGCCCCTCTCGAGAGAAAGAGTCACATCATCTAGTGCAATAAAATTATCTATTCCCGTAGTTTTCATAAGTAGTGAAAAAAAAAAAAAATCGAGAAGATGAGCCATGGTATATATAAAAGAGGAAGATCCGTCGCCCCTTTTTCTCCTCGTCGACGGACAGGAAATTGTTTGCGATCGAGCCGCGGATACAGATGATATATATACATATATATATATAAGCGCTTTGAGGGAAAACGAGGCGACGCCCTATACATATTAAACGAACGTTAGTGATACGAAATAAGTATAATAAATAATTAATTATGTAAGTACGACGTAGAGTGAAAAAGAGAGAGTAAGAGAGAGAACGAGCGAGCAAGAAAAGGCGGAAGCTTCGGCTCGAGATGCGGAGAAGGGCGTGAGTCGCGCGGACTTAGACAAAAAAAAAAAGAAACAATACACTGGATTGGCTGTGAGCTGTCGACGACCACGCGAAGATATGTACAGAAGATGATCTACACACAACGCACGCCGGAGGAAGCTTTGCCAGCGACCGAAGATTATTATTGGCGCAGAAGAGGGGGATGAGATTTAAACACGAGACACGAGAGAGAGAGAGAGAGAGAGAGAGAGAGAGAGAGATACAAAAACAAAAACGACAAAAAAAAATATTAAAATAATGCTGCAACAAAAGAAAAAAAAAAAAAATCACGAAAAACATAGCTGAGAGAATACAACGCGGGCCATCTCGCCCCGCGTCCGGGATACAAGGGTAGAAAATCTTTCACATAGATCAGCCTAATTATTATTATACATAAATATATATACATTATGCGCTCCGAGAGCCGGGGCGCACTTCGAAAGATAGATTGAGAAGTTCTATTATTTGTTGGGAGAGTATATTATTATATTATACATATTTAATATATATGAAAAAAATATACATATATTATATTTAGGATATTTATTTGTTGAGTTGGTGATAATAAACATACATACATATAATAGAGTATATATGATTTTATAAGGAGAGGCCGCGCGCAAACAAGTCGAGAATGGCCTACGATTCGGGGAGCACACGAGCGACGATTTCTGAAGTAGGAGAATTTAATTGAGAAAAAGAATACACAATAGTTTAAGTAGCGCATCCGCAACGCGAGAAAGAGATAGAGAGACGAGAGAGCGTCGTTGCGCGTACACGGCGAGAGTTCGATTTTTTCTTTTCCTTTCGTTCCTCTCTTGTTTTTTCTTTTTTCTATAGGCGAACGATGATGCAACGTTATAGTTTATTTAAAAAGGCGGGCGCTTTCACGCTTCCTTGACAAAGCGGCTGCACGATTATCTAGGCGCAACAATGGACATCGAAAGTCATCGTTCGGAATTGTGATTTTTCGCTTGTTTGTGTACTTAACTATCGGTTTTGTAGACTCTTGCGAGGTGTGATTTTTTAGCTAGCGAATATAATTCTAGGTGGGTTCAAAATTTTTATATTTATACGGGGGACGGCTTGGCGAGCGAAATTTGTAAGCGATTTATTAGCGCCGGCTGCGAAGGAGGATGCGTTTTTCTTTTCTACACCTGGTCGCGATTGTGCAGTCACTTTTATCTAGAATTTTTACAAGCATTGTATAAACCCACTTTGCGGCGAGGAGTTTTTATTATCGAGCGCGAGCGACGGAAGGCTTTTCCGTTCTTCGCCCCCTTACGGTCGACGATTCCATTTATTCTGTACATCGCTCGGAATCACCCGCGGAGTAAATTCTTTACTAGTGATTTATTACTTTGTAAGCGAGGGCAGCAAAGCACGGCCGAGCCTAATTATTAAGATGAAAAATCGTCGTCCGTTGAAGAGTAATAAAAGAAATTATACAGAAACAGACGAGCCACACGGGAACCTGCGATGCAATTTTCGCCGATTAAAAGAGGCGTTACCTGTAAGCGTCCTCTTTTGATTGCGAAACGACACACGTGAAAACACACTACACACACGAGAAAGAGAACACACAAACGCGAGCGAGTAAAATGTAAAGGGAAAGAAATCCGTAAGACATAAATATTTAATAAGTAAATATAATAGAGTCGTGCCTGACGTAGTAGGACCATCCTTGTAAATACGAGTCCACACAGCTATTGTGTCGCTCGCATTATTATTAATTAATTAACGATTATTATATCGATGAAGTTGGAGCAAACAAATATTTATGAAAAAAGTGAGCCTGAAAAATTCTTGTGATGATGTCGAACCTTATACGTGCGACGACGACGACGACGTCTTTAAGTAGTTTTCGATTAGTTTAAGGCCATTCGTAGTGATACAGAAGCCAGAGTAAGAGAGAATGCGAAAAAAGCGAGCGAGAGAAAGGGATGAAGAGCGATTAGCCGATTGACACGAGAGAGCGTTTTTTTATATATCGTCCGGGGACTTTTGAGCCTTGATTGATGAAATTCTCATCGGCCGGAACGTCGAAAAATTTGTTGCGAGAGCCTCGCTGGCGGAAGATTCATTTCTATTGACATCCTGTGAGATCTCGTGGCAATTATTCCTTGATATATTTGCCTGCCCTCGTTCGCGTCGCGGCAATAAAAATCTGTACTGCGTTGACAAAAATGTAGCTTTTATTGACACGAGTCTTTTTTTCAAAAAACAGTCCATCGAACATTTCAATCCGAAGCCTGGAGCGAAGCAAACGAAACAAAGGGATATTGTAAATTCGAAAGAATAATACCGTAATGAGACACTTTTTAAATGAGCAATTTCCTATCCTGATTTTAGACGGTACGGAATGAAATCGTAAAGCTGCACTTTTATTTGCAATATACGAGCGACGAGGCAGCTTACATTACTCCATAAACAAAACTGGTAAAAAAATATTACGAGCGAAGCAGAGAAGCGTAAAATTAAAAATTTTACGAAGAATTCGCTCTTCTCGTCCTTTCTCCCGATTGCATATAACGAGAGGAAGAAAGTGCGCGCGAGACCGAAAGAGAGAGAGAGAGAGAGAGAGAGAAAGAGATAAAAAGTAATTACTTACGCATACTTACACACGTATATTTAGGTATACATAGCAATAACATTCTAGTTACCAACGAAGTCACTTGCGCGTTCGACTCGATCGAATTACTTGATATCCGGCGAATTAGTGTCGAGTCTTTCTCGTAAGATTTATAATACCATTATAAATAAATTAATACATTGTATCGATTAAAGTACTCGCATCCGAGGGCACCCGAACGTAGCATTCGATGCCTCTGCGGCATTGACTTTCAATGAAAAAAAGAGGATTGAGTAAAATTGTTGACTCGGCGAAACCTTTTCTATTTTAGAGATCGACTCAATTTAACGAATAAGAAGGCGTCGAATAACCTCTTGCGGTGCGCTCGAGTGCAGATTTTGAGAAAAAAATGTGAAAAAGAGAGCGAAAGGAGAGAAAACGAGTGTCTGCACGAGTTGTCTGGCTGAACCCAAAAAATATATAAGATGAAAAAAAAAAAGAAAATACTTATAATGAACATACTCCATGCCTTACGACCTTAGTATATAATAAAGGGAACGACGAACGAAGATAAGCAAGAATAATAGAAAAGTCAGGTTCGAAGGCCGAGATATGTATAGGACATAAAAGAGAGGGGTGGGCATCGTTTGCATGCGAGTCTTAAACCGTAGTAAGAAAACGACAGTCAAGTAGAGAAAGATGTAACTCGTAAGCCGAAGCGTCGCGTGCGTAAATACACATATATACATAACATATATTATATAATAATATAGTTTTTATGCAGCGCGCAGCTCAGAGAATGCGCCCAGGTGATAAACAAAGTGAAAAAATCTTGTTTAATAAAGAAGTTATTAAAAATAACGAGAGGCGCGAGTCAAGCGAGCGACGCTACATATACACATTATGGAATTAGTTTACATAAGCATATTGAACCTTTGCGTTTATTTTTCTTCTTGTTTGCGCTATGCGTTGTGGATCTTCGCAGCGTCCATACCTCTTTTATTAAGGGCTTCGCTTTGTATAATTTAATTGTATTTCTATAGGAATCTGTCCTCTCGGTCGGCCTCGATTTTACACGTTCATTTATCATTTTATTATTTTCTGTTATGGTATTACATAAATACACATAGATATATATATTTACTTGTGCATACGATAGCTATTAGCAGTTTGTTCAAGTTTATTCAAATTTTACGAGTGTAAAGTCGAGACTGCAAGGAAGAGCAAATGTTAAACATAACACAGCAAAGAGCAATTTCTTTTGTTAATTTCTAATTAAGATTGCGTATTACAAAAAGGGGAAAAAAGAAGAAAAAGAGCTTAATACACTGTTGTTCTTTCACGTTTCATTTGTAACATTTAGTACATTACTGTGCGTTTAAAGTTATATAGTAGAGGTTTACCTAAAAAAGAAGAGTAATAATGATAATTTACGATACACGCGCATTTCACAAGGCGAACGTACGTAAAGTGTTGAAAGGATTTGTTAAATGTAAAACTTTTACTGTATTGTTACGTACTTTGGTAAAAAAAAAAAAATAATAATAATAATGTAGGGATTAAAACGATACAAGCATAAAGAGTTGCCAAATTGTCGATTAACGCCACGACTTAGTCGAATTTGTTATTTTCCATACCAAAAATCACACAATGTCACCCAAAAACATTCGCACACGCGAGTTCCTAGTTGTATCGGTTTAAAACTAGAGAATCTGATAATTTACTTGTAAATTTCATTTAACTATGGATATATACTAGATTATTTATTGAGACATTAATTTAAAGTTATTCGTTGATAATAATAAATTTTATTCAATGTTTTTACTTATCTATAAATTTCATGATTAACGACGTCGAGGTGATTCTCTTCAATGTCTATTGCATTTTTTCGTAGTTATATAATAAATAAATTGCTGTGCTTTAATACGAACCTTTTGATTCAACGCAAAAGTCTCTAATTCAAATAATTCAGGATTGTTATTGCTAGAACCATCAGAACCATTGAAAATTGAACGAAAATATAGTCTAACTTGTATTATGTACACAACGAAGATAACAGCTTATAGGCTGCGATTAAAACAATGAATCTACAAATCCAAAATCCATTCATTAAACACCTTAAAAAAAAAGTATCAACTCTCTCCCGAAAGTGAAAAGAGAATTGCAGGAACGAAGACTCGGCGCCCCGATCCCGAAAATCCAGGCGAAAGCCACGGGCTGCACGCACATTGGCAAAGAATTAACTGCTGCTCCGTCGCGACAGGCTGCAAAAGGCCTCGAGGATTAATCGGCGGCGTCGTCCTCGTCGGCACCCGTCAATAACGAGGCGCACTCGAAGGGCGCCTCTCGTTTGTCGGCGCGCGACGTCGTTAGCCCGAGACCTTGGGGTCTCTCTCTCTCGTCGCCGCCTTTATCGCGTAAGCCTATCGATGCGCAGCCTTTTTTTGCCCCTTTTGCCGCACTAGTCACTCCTTTTTTTTCCTTCGCCTCCTCGGCCGACGCGTATTTATTGGCGGGCCGCACGATTTATGTTTCTCGCGCCAACGGGGTCGGCTCGGAATGGTTGCGCATTTTTTCGAGTTTTTGAAGGCTCGAAGGTGAGGCTCGAATGAATTTTGCTTAACGCTTCGGAAGATTGATGAGCTTTTGAACATTCGAGGGTTACTTGATTTTGATTCGTGGCGCCGCTTGAAGGGTTGTATTTCCTCGTGCTGAATTCTGGAATAAAAATTTCATTAAAATTAATTAAACTAATTAATTGATAAAGGAGCCTTTTAAATACCGTCAAATACTGCTTTAAGTTTACTTTTCGTGACTTTGCTCTGAAAATAGTCAAATTTTAACGGTGTAACAAATAAGAGAAAAATCATTTTATTATCTGTTCTCGCGTAAGAAACCGATTTTTATTTCAAATGAAACCGCCTTAGTTCTTGGATAAACTAAAACATCATCTCCGCTCCATTAAAACGTACAGCTATCCTTATCTCTTTGAAACCAGAACCCATTAATTAAAATCGGCCGACGAAGCTGCGAATTCGCATCGCTCCGAAAAGCAATTGAAAAGCGCTCCCCAACAAAAATCAGGACTCGAGAAGCAGGTCAAGCCGAAAGTAATCAAGAGTAAAACTCGGCGCCCTTTCCCATCAGCGTCCGACGACGGCGAAGGCCTTACTTTCCCGGCGACGTAAACAAGAGGCAGCGACTGCGCGACGTTTAATTTTCGCGCGAAGCCCTTCGCCGAGCCGTAAAAGCGTCTGAACTCCTCGCCTCTCCAGCCTTTTTATTCGGAGCTCTCCTCGTTTCCCGGCGCTCTTAAAGTCTCCCCCGCGACGGGAGGTAAGTGTACACACTCGCCTCTTATCGGTTTCGGAAAAGCCCGTCGACTGCTCTCGGCCCCCCTCGTATTTACGTCGCGGAGTTAACGAGCGAAGCGTGATCTCCGACCGCTCGTCTATTAAAATCCTTTAGGGACGCCGGGCGGACGTACTTTCAATTGGAAGGCTACCCCGAGGACGTTTGAGATTATTTCACGGCGTCCCCTTTGTTCGATTCGAGTTGCAGGAGAGTCGAGGGACTTGTTGACTTTTTAAATATCACTTTTTCGGGTGAAATGACGGGTGTTTTTGTTACTGAAGGAGTACTAGAAGCTTACAAGAACTTTTCGTTTACTGCTTTTATGAGATTAGGCATCCGGATCTCGTTGCTTCTCCTAATTGTGTGATGGTTGATTTATTATTTATTTAAAATATTATATTCATTAACGGTTAAAAAGATATTTTAGACGTAACTTTCTCAAAAAAGGAATTATTGTTGGACGAAAATTTTTAGGAATCGTAATTTTTTAAACCTTATTTTACGTAGTAAATAGTTACGTAAAGGAGGAAAAGGACGGTCGCATTAATGTTCAGTAGACATAAATTTACGTCTTCTTTCTCCATCGAGTATCGCAGTTTTCTTCACAAACCGCATAAAAGTCTTACACGCGTTTCAGATTACTTTTACGGGTCAGCACAATAGGATTAAATGATTTCTATAACCGCTGCTTCTCCCAATCTCGTCGCATTAAGCATTCTTAATAGCTCTCGAGCTCTTTCTTTTCACGCGGATGCGCGACGCGACGAGTCGAGGCGGACGGATAATAAAAGAAGGGGGACGCGACGAGCGCGTAAAAAAGTTATGCGTGCGTAAAGTCGTATAAGTCTTCGAGGTGAAAATATCGAGAGAAATCATGCGTGTAGACGTCGACGTCGTGGACTATTAAGCTGGAAAGGTGCGAAGGAAGGAATGAAAAAACTTGTCCCCCACTCTTATCTCGCTCGTTATTCCTTCGTCCATGTGGCAAAAAAAATGTGCAACGATATGCAAAAAAAGAGGAAGGAAAGCAGCTTTCACCTGCCGTTTTCCATTTACAGTCTATTGTTAAGCAGCAACTAATTCGAGCGGGTGGAGTAAGCTTTAGAGAGTTGGAAGTTTGTTATCTGGGTTAATTGAGCTTTCTTTCGAGGGTCGATGTGATAAGTTAAAAGTGAAATATATAGAATTTATTAATACGTTATTATCATTTAGAATTATTTCTTATTATTATTGCTGATATCAATTTGCTATGCTATTTTATGTTCTTTTTGAAGCTTGGATATTCTCTCCTGTTTTTGTGATTTATAGAAGTAACAACAAACAGTCGATTATTGTGTTATTAAAACAGCTCTGTGTTATTTTTAATAAATCAAAAATCATTTTAT
Source organism: Ormyrus thymus (assembly GCA_035582935.1). Taxonomy (NCBI): domain Eukaryota; kingdom Metazoa; phylum Arthropoda; class Insecta; order Hymenoptera; family Ormyridae; genus Ormyrus; species Ormyrus thymus. The sequence continues at coordinate 7,144,411 of JAWWEM010000010.1, forward strand.
TTTTTTGGCATTTATTATTATTTTTATCCTTATCCTTCTTTCATTTTAATACGTTATTTATATTATCTCCGTATATTTTCTTGCGTACGGATACATAATTTTAAAACGTCAGCTTACTCAAAACTAAAATTACAATTCTTTTCAAGCACTCGACCGAAGCGTACATTTTCGTACGAAATTCAGAGTATCAGAACAGACAATAAGCGAAATGAAAAGCCGCGCCGTCGAAAGAATTCCGTATATTTAACCAGGCAGAAAAAAACCCGACCCGAAAGAAAACTCAGCGGTCGCCCCTCCCGTCCGCGAAAACAAACAGTTCGTCGACTGCGCTCCGTCGCCCTGCTCCCGCAGACAAAGAGTCGCTCGAAATCACGGAGACGCTCGGACACGCGAGCGGAACGATCGCGCTTACTTCCGCGAGCCGCGGAATTCCGACGGAGCGAGATCGCCGCTCGATTCGGCCGGGGTCGATTAATCAAGAACCGGCCGGCTTTTGTTTCCGGTGGCAGTGACGTACGGCAATCACATTAGCCCGGCGAGTGAAAGAGAGAGGCCGATCGATTGGCTTGCCCTCGGTTTTGCCCTCGGATATAGTGCTTGCGAGTTGCTGATCGATAGTGTATTAAGGACTCAGTTGTAAAGATTTGTTCGAAAAGTTAGAGTGAGATACTCGAATGTGTAAAAAAAAGGAAAATTTTACTTCTATCGTGACTTGGATATTTTTTTAAAATCTTCCTAATACTAATTGAATCTCAATAATGGAGAGAAGTCCAATTAAAAACACCCTCGATGCAACAAATATACACAGACAATGTTTTCTATTTAAAATTACCGTGAAAATGACGATAATCTCGGGGCGAGATTGTCATATTTGAATTTTTAAATGGTACCTGACATCAAATTTTATTAGTTTTTACATCGAAATTTTATCATGCTACCAGGGTAAAATTTTATTCTGATACAAATTCGTATGATTTTTAAATAAAAAATACATAAATATTAGTCGACCTATTCTACCTAACCTTAATTCAATTTTCAGTATAACAAAAAATATTAACATATAATTTATTAATAAATGGATAATTATTAAATATAATTTATTATATTTTATTATCACTAATTTGAAAATTTACTGTATTCAATTCGATTTTAAATAAATAAATACGATTTTGACATTACTAGGATCGAGTAACAATTTTTACCGTGCCGTCACGTTAAAATTTAATCTGCCTTCAAATAACTTTTTTGAGAAGGGAGTTTTGCCCCACGACTATCATGGTTTTCATGGTAATTTTGAATAGAAAACTTTGTCTGCGTACTTGTATTAAAAATCGCTCCCTCATTACCCCAACCGCTCAGGGCGAGGCGAGCCACAGCTCGAACGAACCTTTCCCTCTCCGATGACGCGACGGAGCTCGCGAATTAATTCTCCGTCAATCCGCTCGGACGACGATGAATTTCCTCGGTTCCTCCGTCGCGCTCGCCTTGCTCGGCAGACTCCGACCTTGCCCGACAAGCCCCGGAGGATTCAATTAATTCACCTCCTACGACTCGTTCCGGCGATTGTCTTTCCAATTATTGGCGCGAAGGAGCCGTCTCTTTTTCTTGCTCCCGCTAATTTTGGGAAAGGACTCGCAGAGCCTGCTGACGAGAGAAAACAGTGATACGTGCTATTTGAGGTTCTGGCGAGGGAGGAGGCCTCGAGGAAGCAATAAATTTCGCTGTAGATAAATGTAATTGCCAATTTTATATTGCAGCTATTTTGTTTCGAAGAGCAATTAAATATCCGTAGGAATTATTGTACAAAGGGTATTACGATGGAAGCAATTTGTAAGAATGTAAATGCCAATTAGAATAACTTAAAGAGTGATAAATTTACGTACAATTACAGGTGGGCGAAGTAATTGCAATCCACGCTTCCATTTATTCTGAGCGTAATTTTAGTGTACTGAAAATATAATGTTATTAATAATCCGCGGCTAATTAAAACAATAACAATAGGATTATTCAAAACGACGCGATTCGCGCTTTCTGTTAATACTCGTTAATGGTGCATAAATGCGAGAGACAAATTGTACTAGAAATTGATAATTATACAAAATCAAATCAAGAATCGTAAATATGACCGATAATCAAATATACGATATCACGCAATTATGCTTGGCAAAATTTATGAAAATTCGTTGCCGCGGGAGCCGAAATTGTGTTCATATGACTTTAAATTTAATATATCTTAATTAAATCTGGGTAATCGAAATTAAATCTAAAAATTACGCCGAGCGTAACGAAAAAAAAATAAAGCGTCATACATAGAGTCTAGAAGCAAGAACTTTCATTCCACGACCCCTGTCCACAATAGGCTCCAGGCCCCGTGCGCCGTGCGTTTGCGCCGCTGATTCTAACTCGTGATTTGTCAAATAAACAAAGCTACGGCGCGCGGAGCGTATCGCGGACGGGGGGGGGCGATAAGCAGTAATAATGCAAATCTGAAACTCCGCGATGAAAGGCAATTAAGCGCTGCAGAGACACACACACGACTCGCGCCTCTCGTCGTTCCGGAGCATCGTCGATACGAAGACTTTTTTCGAGTCAATAAGGTAAAACGACAGCAATAATTGCGCCGCTCAACGTCACGGAAGAACGCGATCAACGGGGTGGTTCGGACACTGGGTGAAGGAGGAAAAATACCGGGGGGGGGGGGAGGAAAGGACCGGCAGGATATTTAAACGCAGCTGACGCTTGCGCCGCTCCATGTGACGTGCAGGCTAACGATAATACCGTACTTGTGATAATTAAAGTAATAAAGAGACCTTTAACGTAGAGTTATATACAAGAGAATAAAAGAGACGCAGTTTAACAAGTAAATATAATTATGTAAACAATAACGACAAAGAGAAAACGGAATATAATGACGATTATTATAGCGACTTAGGCCTATAGTTCATATTTATATAAATAAACAAATAAATATATATATATATGTATGCAGAGAGAATAGAGCGTATTATAGCGAGGTACGAAAGGATGCGAAGAACGAGAGAGCGAGAGAGAGAGAGAGAGAGAGAGAGAGAGGAATGAAATAAATCCATCGGGGAGAGGCGATAATCGAAGAATTCCACGAAACGTATATACAGGGATAACAATATATTATTATGTACATTATTACGTAAAAGCGTTGAAAACGATTTACAAAAAAAGAAAAAAAATGCCGAGTCGAGCGAGAGTTAGAAAGGCGAGGGGATTACGCGAGATGTAAGTCTTCGTTGCGCTGACGAGTGTTTTGGGGAGTATAAATCATCGTGCAGAGATAAAGAATATATTATATACACGTATATATATATATAGTTGGTATATGCGAATTTTTTAGAGTTTTTTCGGTAGTGCGTAAACGAAAAACCAAAGTAAACGAGTAAAGGAAAAAAAAAAAACATTAAACAAGACATTGATAAACGATTATTAAGGCGCGGCGGTGCGACAGCGCCGTATGTGAATTTTATCGATAACGCTGTCGCTCGCCGCCGGATAAGCATAATTATTACACGTAATGAGTATAACAGTAATAAAAGGAACACGGCAAACGTAACGCCATGTAACGATGTATTTGCTAGTCAATGTTCAATGTTGAGATATTTATCGGAATAAATGCGTATACGTTGTTTACACCAAAAATTCATTGCCGCCCGTCGGCGAAATTTATTTACGCTTCTCTCCTCCTCACTGTGGCCCATTCGTCTCTTATCGGCGAGAGTCGAGGCTCCGTTTATCGTCCCGCCTGACTGTTCGGGTGATTGAGAAAAATTCGGGAACGATCCGCTCGCGGTTGTTCGTTTCGATTAACGTATTTGCGCGATAAGTCAAAGTTTTGCAAAAGTTCAAATTCCTTCCTCGCGCGGTTAAATTTTCAGCAATTTATTCTCGTTTGTTTTCGCTGTAAAGTAAATAAAGAAATGTGTTGATGTGATTTTTTTTTTTTAATCTAAATAAACTTTGAAAATAGCAAAAAATTTATTAGGTCAGTTTTTCTTTCGGTTACCAAGAATAATCCCGCGGACAAATATTAATTTCTTTTTTCATTATTACGAAGGAGCGATTGATTTTCATTCAGTTTTACATTTTTCCAATCATTTTTATTTTTTAATCCAAGCCTTTTGAAATATGCAAACTATGCTGAAGGCAAATGGAGATGGAGTATAAAAACAGTGAAATATAAAAGAGGGTAAGTAAGACTTTTTCTGCTTTGGAATAATGTAACAACCTCGACTTTAAACTTTTTAATAATGCAATGCACTTTAGATGTTCTCTGATAACAGTTGCATGATTTATCTTCAGAGCGTTATTTCTTCTTTAAAATGCTTTACAGACTGTCAAAGAAACTTCCAAAGTACCTTTTTCTATTAAAAATAGGCACTTGCCGATTATTTTCTAATTTAATTGCATTTTATTTACGATGGCAAGTAACATTTTTCTTCAACCAATTCAACTTTTTAATAATGCATCTCTTTTCTCTCATACTTGCACAAGCCTGCCCGTTGGCTCGCGCGCAATTTTCATCGAGCTTCTTTGGGAACAAGCTTCGTTTATGTTGCCCAGAAATGTTTGCAGAAACCGGAATATTTTAAGGATTAATTCATATTTCGGTCGGGGCTGGAAATAGCAAGCATCGTCTAGTATTCGTGCCCGACTTCTCCACGAGAATTTCCGAGACAAATATGGGTCAACTTGAAGAAAAAAAGACAATTATATACCTTCGCGTACACGCCGTTAGCCAAATACCCCGTCCTTCCGCGCGGCGAACGCAATAAGCATCATTTTTCTATCCCGAAGCGAATGCAGATCTA
>JAWWEM010000010.1:7167440-7181130 GCA_035582935.1 Ormyrus thymus
TGCATGAAATTCTCGAGGAGAAGCCTTATCGGCGAGAAATCCCGCAGTGCAAATTTCCGGCGCGCGAGAGAAGCGCTCGCCTCGTTCCCCGCTTTTTCTCCCGCGTGCACTCACACACACCCAGACGCCGGTCCCACGTCGAGAGCCAAGCTAGAAGAAAAGCTCTCACCGCATCGCGAGCCCGGACACCTCTTCTTCTCGCCGCGCGGCAGCTGAGCTTCCGATTTCAGGCGCCGTCCTTCCTTTCCTCTTCTCCCTTTGTGCCCCCGCCTTCCCGCGCGGCTAGAGGAATCCATGTAAGTGCAGCGGAAGATCACGTTTATTCTTCTCGGGCCGGGGGATCGATAGCTTTTTCTGCGCGGCGAAGGTAAAAACTAAGTTCTTCGCCGGGCATTAGCGAGAAGAGGAGGTGATGGGCTTTGAATCTTAAGCGGTCTGCGGCTTCGCCGGCAGGATGGTGAAAATTCTGCTTTGAGATCGATGGGGAAGGCTGGATTTATTGATGATTTTAATTGTTTGTGAATAATTTTAGGCAAGATAACGTCACTGCTTTATTTTTCTTGCGGAAAATTTTCCACGTAAATAAGTCATGTTTTATAACGTTGTAAATGGTATTTTCGCGATATGCATATTATAAACAACAACAATATTGTATTTCTAAAATTTAAATTTAAAAAGTATTTTGCATATATCTACGTCTCGTTTTCAAAACAATCTTCATGATCTCAATATTATTTTATGTAAATATATAATAGTAATCTTCAGTTTTTAATTCATTAAAGTTCTTGCAAGAGGATCGAGTAGAGTATTTTTGTACTGCATACGAAGCGCTTAAGAGGACTCCGCAATTTATACTTTTTGCAGATAATACTAATTAAGGCGGGTATAAAACCACAATTTTTGTAACTCGATTCGCGTTGCAACAGATGGTAATACACATCGAAAGAAATGCAAGAACACAATTTGCAAGCCCCAGACATTTTTACTCGAACTCAAAGCAGATCGCACTCGACTTTGAAGAAGCAGCTTTTTCAAGGTAAACGTATCGGGCGCAAAAAGCCAGCGGGAGAAGGGCCGCCGTCAAAGCGTCCGGGGGCAAACGCGCGACCCGCAACTCGTTCGCCAGCGGCGCGCAATTCGCCGCGTCGACGATCTCGCTCGCGGTCCCGCATAAAGTAAATCGACGACTGGGTTAACCAGGCCCGGTTTCCCGAGGCGTCATTGTCGTCGCGCGTCGAAGGCAGCGGCCGATACTCGAGTCCCCGTTTTATTTCACTCCTCTCGGCGGTCGGGGAAACGCGATGGGCACTTTGAGAGGGAAATTCTGCAGTTCTCGCGAGGGAGTGAAACCAAGGTGAGTTTTTTTCGATATGCTTATAGTTGTGCGGGCATTGCCGCTGTTTCACGGGGCAATTGGGACGCGGAGATGTAGGTGTTTAGCAATTTTGCAAGCGACGAAAGAGTTTAATTTTGTAAATAAACGTTACATATTTAACGTACGTACTGTTCTATTTTCGCACGAATATTTGCATTGCACATTTATTGCATTAAATCCGCTCATTCTTACTTTATGGTGCTCATTTGCAAGTTGCTGCGTATATACTCACCCGAGTACCTCGATAACTTGTTAATCAGGTGCAAGCGCAAGCTTAAAAAAGAATTAACCCGATCTTCTGCTCGGAATTTGAATCCGACTCTTTGCTTGCTCAAGAGGCCAAATTATGAAATCTGCTGCCATTTAAGATACGTCACTCGCCTGTGCGTTGATGCTATATTTAAGCTGAATTTAGCTTAATAACTAATCGATTTACTACCTTAATGTACACGCGTATAATCTTTTTCTTTTTCAACTATTAAGACTGCCAAACATATAATTATTGATATAATAACATCGTGGAAACTTTGCAAATTTGTTATACAATAAATGAAATACAATACAGTATTATAGTAATATATAATTTTTAATTAATTAATTTATTAGAAATCATGAGAATGAATAATAGGCGTTTTTTAAAAATACATTATTTAAATATTCATCTTTTAAAGTGAAATCAGCAGTACTACTGTTATAATACATTTGTTGAAAAGCTTCATACATTTCTTTATCCATCCAATGTAAAGTAAACGTTAATCATTAAATAATATATTAAAAATTAACTACAATCAGATGCGGCCTTTAATTAAAGCATACACATGGTAGGACTGCTCTCAGAAGTCGCATTGAACTGGACACACATAATAGTCACGAATTTCAATAGGCAAAACGCCTCAAAGATCAATGCCCACGCACATGTAATTGATTAAGCGAATACGCAAATTCAACGTCTCGTGGCAAAACTAGTCACTAGAGCATAAACTCAACGATTTATTTGACGCTATATACTTACTACCCAGTCATTAATAAAGTACTGACATCGCGTGTAAATTTAATTATCGCGAATCTTTCAGCGCGGGGCATTCCAAGTTTGTCGGGGAAGAAATCTTCATCCCATTCAGATCCACCGAACTGTGAAAATAACGCCCGGATTAGTTTCAAGCCCATTCAGCCGAACTTCTTAAAGACGCGAGCATAAATGCCTCGGAATGCTGGATCACATTTTCCAATTGTTTGTGAGAAATTGTACTCTATAAACGCCCATTGTTCGGGACTTAAGCAGAAATGGACACGCAACTAAGGCCGAAGATAATACCTTCCCTACGGCGTTCACTCAATTCACGGAGACGGGGGGCTTCTATAATATACTCGCTTTATTAGACAATGTGATTATTAAATACCGAATTTTCGCATTGCTTATCACTGCGTGCGTGACTCATTTTCCTTCTTGAAAAGTAAGTCTTTAGAAAGATTAATTAATAACTGTGTTGATAAATTACTGTCATTTTAGTGTAGCGCAACGTCAAATAATAGATTGTACGCAGTGCATCAAAGAAAATCGATACCCGAATATACGCACTATTGATGCGCATTGTAATGTCTATTGTACTAGTATTTGAAATTTCTCAAGCATAAATTAACTGCTGGTAATTGTGTTTGACGCGCTAAGATTTAATCTTCTTCTAGTATTATCTTATTTATAGAGTTTTCTAGAGTAGCAATCGGTATAATATTTTAGAATGAAGAAGATTCATTTAGCAACAGTGTTGAATCTGCAAGCAATTTATTTTATTTTAAAAAATTGTAGCTTGTATAATATTTGTTGTATAAAATATAGTTATTACAACTATAAGTTAAAATCGTTTATTAAAAGTTTTATATTAAATATTTATTAAAAACATTTTTTTTAAGGAATTTTATGAATTTTTCTAATAACAAAAATGAGTAACTGAGGCAAGAAGATACTGAAAAAAGTAATTGAAGTTTTAAACTCCCATAAGTACCATAAGTTTCTTGTAGTGCCATCTTTTATCACTTTCGTGTACCTTCAAAAAGGTCGGCGATTTTGTGTCTTTTCTGAAACCCAGAGGCAATAATAAATGCCTAAAAATTATTAGTTAACGTGTCGAAATTGCAAATCATTAATTCTAAATGATAATTCTAAGTGATCCTTTTCCTAAAAAAGGGCAAAAATAATTTCTTTACTAAATTAATAACTGAGAATCCAAAAGCACAGCTATAATATCCAAGCATAATTATAATTAATAATTATGTAAGTTTGCATAGTAATTAAGAGATATATTGATCTTTTAGTATAAGTAGTTTATATAAGTAGTATTTTATTTAGTTTCCAGAAGGCACAACTGAGAAAATAAATTTATTTATAGTTTGAATATTCCATCTTGGTACTATTAGTAGTAACCCATTATACATTGGGTGGCGCTACTAGAACGAGGCCAAAATAATTTTTGGTATAAACTCAGTCGGTAAATAAATTCGAGAGTTTTCTCGAATAGCAACCGAGTTTATATAAGATCGCGGCTCTAGACCAGTTGTTAGTATATGTTTGTATGCGTTTTAGCCATACGTACTTGTATAAATATAGCAATAAGTGCATATCTAATCTAAGTTTAAAGAAAGACGACACATTACACTTGTTGTATTTGACCTCGTAAAGTATGAATTTTCATTCGATTTCTTAAGATTAATGGATAACGAAGATATGTTGATAACTATCCCAGAAAGTGAAAATCCTCGACCTGAAAAAAGAGGAGGTAAGTAACATAACCGCTTCAGCGCAGGAGACGTCACTTTAACCTTGTAAACATTAAGCGTTTATCCGATTACGATTGTTCTATTCTGCGGACACGTCAAAGCGTCTGCAACTAATCTTGATTACAACTTAGAATAATACTGCTTATACTGAAGGGAATTTGAAAATAACGTACACGGTGTCCTCATTTCAGCTTTTGAATGGGTGTGGGATGCATCATTTGAAACATCCAGGTTACAGCTTGACAATGGAAATCTGGAAGTCAAATTCCACCCTGGCTTCAGTGTTGGTACAGCAGCTGTCAGAGGGAATAAAGCTATGTCCAAGGGTAGGCACCATTTTTGGGAAGTTAAAATGATTACAGCTGTTTATGGGACAGATGTGGTAAGTTTGAGCATATTTATTTTAAATAACATATAAATTAATAATTTCTAAAACAAAGTTATTCTGTTTAAAATTTTAATTTTTGTGATTATAGTGAAAAAGAAACACTATAGATTTAAATATTTGACAGAAAAGAACTTGCAGGAGTTTCATTTGTTTTATAACAGTGAAATAAAGTTGAAATCTCTTTCAAGGTGGCTTCGGCGAGTTTTTATAAATATAATTGAAAATGTCTGAAACTTCACAAAAATATTCTTTGAGCATTAGACTTTTCACTTATGTTGAAAAAATGCAAGGTCAACAACTAAATTTTAGAGAAATTGAGATTTAAAAAATGTTTATTTTAATTAACATGTAACCTTATATGAAAAGACATTCCTTTTGTATTTATTCCACTATAAATAATTCATTTTTATAAAACCAAATACCAAATTGAAGAATTTTTAACAGAAATTCTAATTCTGTCATTATAAATTTAAGTAAACGATCAAATTAAAGAGATATTAGTGATAAACTTTGTAAACATACTTTTGCCCATACGTAATAAGAGCAGACAAACACACAATCAATAAGAATCGCAATTTTTTCATGTTTTAATAAAACTAAGATTTTTTAAGACTATCTAAAGTAGTTCGGAGGTAATTACAGAATTATAATTTTAAAAATTGTCAAAAACAAAGAAGGTGCCCTCTGGAGCCCTGACTTGATATGATTTTCATTTATAATATTAAAATGTATTTACATTTTTGTTCTTCAAGATTATTAAAGTGTTAATTTTATACACAGATGGTAGGTGTTGGCACAAAAAAAGCAGACTTAACGAGTACAATGGACACATTTTGCTCTCTGTTGGGTAGAGACAACGAATCATGGGGATATTCTTATAAAGGTTACGTACAACACAATGGGGAGATCAAACAGTATACATCATGTTTTCAAAAAGGTAGTTTTGTTGGAGTTCATTTGGACACATGGAGAGGAACTCTTCAATTCTTTTTAAATAGAAAACCATTAGGTAAGTAATTATAAGCAAATGTAAACAGCTTTGCATATTATTTCAGTGATAAAATGATTTATTAAAAGTTTTATAAAAGAAATTATTTACATATTTAAATTATGTAACTAACAAATTTGTTTTTAGGTATTGCATTCAGTGGCCTTAGGGGAGTAGAATTATATCCAATGGTCTGCTCTACAGCAGCAAAAAGCAAAATGAAAATTACATATTGCTGTTCATTACCAGCATCTTTACAAATGGAATGTCTATCTGTTCTAAGACCTGTTCAGAGAGCTTATTTAGATGCAGCATTTCCTGGACTTAGGTATCTTTTAAAAAGCGTATTCGCGAATATACTTCAAAAGCAGATACGTAAATATTAATTTTCAGATAATTATATTGAAATAATTATCAATAATAGTTTTTAAATACTATTAAATCTTACAGAAGATGAAGACGATGAAGATGACTACGAATTTCCAGTAAAATATTTAATATTAGATGATTTCGACTTTGCATTAGTTGGTTGTAAAAAAGTTCGAAAAAAAATACGTTTGGAAGCAGAATTCGTTCCAGAAATTCCAACTCCAAATCTTGAAGCCTTAGTGTATGAAAATGATTAATCGATTTTTAACAGATTTTTACCTTCATTACTTTTTCAAATATTTGAAAACCATTAACAAATCATCAAATATGCGTGCCAATGTGATCTCTTGTACATTACAAAATTTTGATATTAATGTACCTTTAATTATCGTGAATTCATTCAATATGTAATTATTTATATATATATATACATAGATGTTTAATTACGGATGTCATTATTTAAATGATAAATCATTCTAATTATAAATTAAACTACTGCATTTAAATATACTTTTATATTTTTTAGTAATAATGTTAAATAAATTTTTTTTGTTCAAAAAAACTATTATTGTTTATATTTATTTTTAAACCTGGCAATATAAAAATAGTCCATTTTTAATATGTTCATTAAATTTTTTATAAAATTCAGAAATATATAAATTAAAATGTCATGTACTAACTTTATTTCTAGAATTTTTTGTTTTGGCAGTGCTTTTTTTATCTGGGGATATAGAACGCTTTTTATTTTTCCGATTGTCAGTAGAATTAATTTTCATACAAAAAACAATGGCTTGAGCCCAACCAGCCAGTGGACCCCACAATTCACGTAAATAAGAACTTACTTCTTGCTGAATTTTTGGTGTCACAGTTTTTTGTTTAGATAGATGAGGTGTGTAATTAGAACAAGCAACTTGAAATATATGAGTATCCACCGGAATAGCTTCCAAATGACTCAATGACATAAGACAAATACAATCTGCCACTTTTGGTCCAACTCCTGGAAGTGACATGAGACTTTCTCTTGCATACTCGTAAGTTGTCCCATTTTCTTTCTTCAAATTTAAAAGCCATTCTTTTCCTCCTAAAGTTAACAGTTTTTCAGCACTTTTAGATATATAGCCAGCGCGATAACCAAAACCTTCCTTACGAAGAATATTTTCAACTTCTGGCTTTGCCAAAGCTTCTATTGTTGGGAAATCATAAAATTCTTGATCCGCAACTGTGCATATCTTCTTTCCAAATATTCTGCAAAGTTTTTCTACCATTCCCGATATCCTAAACATGTGAATTTTATTGTTATTACATAAACTATTGTAAAAAAGCAAAATTTTCTAAAGCAATACCTTATAATATTATTGTTTGAACTACAAATAAATGAAAAAAGATTCTCAACAACATCTTGATTTAATATTCGTACAGCTCCTATTTTATCATAAGATGTTTCAAAATGAGAATCAGCATTAGCCCATTCTTTAAAATTCTTCTTTAATGATAGATTCAAATAAAAATAGTTAGATAATAATTCTCTGCATTTTAAATCATCTTGTAATGTTCCATGCATTGTATACATTAACTTATTATCTTTTTGTCGCAATGTCCAAACTGTACTAGAAAAAACTCCTCTATAAATATTTTCTTCTCCGCATGCTGCCCATCTATAGTAATAATAATTTTCAAAGTTTGATTGACAATAATAACAAATATTTCTATATAAATAATTAGCTTGAAAATTAAATATCGAATATTTATTCAAACATTTGGATTTGCCGTAAAATGTACCGCGAAAAAGCAAGAATGTTTGGTTAGGTTTTTTCTACTAATTCAGTAGGAATGTTCTAATAATCGCTTAAACAAAGTAAATGGTTCAAAAAAAATTTATGTTACCTACCTAAAACTTTGACCTCCTTTTAACGTAATTCCTAAATCAAGTTCTTCATTTTCACATGGAATTGAATCATGCTCGTAACTTTTTTCCATTTTGGCTATTATTTCATAATTTTTACGGGAACTAATTCGTAAAGTCATTATTGGCAACAATTCATAAAGATCAAACAATTTTGAATTCACATTACTCTTTAATATCTGAATTGTAAACATTTATTTGATTCAAACCATTCTCAGCTGACATTTGTTGCCACAACAATGAAGCAGAAGACAAAACTAAGTAAACGTGACGGGTAAAACAGATGAGATACCACTACCACGTAATTTAAATGGTCAATTACTGTAGTATATATAGTAACTTTACCTGTCGCTTTTTTTAATTTTAGATTCAAATTAAAAAAATAAAATTTTAAATAAATATTAATTGGACATGAAATAAATAAGAATCTTGGTATTCATAAGAAAAATTGAAAGTTTTTTAGTACATTATACTTTATAAAAATTTAATATAAATATCAAAATATGTACATGAATTATTTATATTCATTCTAAATATCTATTTATATACTTAACTTATTTAAATAAATATTTAAAAAAAAAGTTAAGTTGTAAAATCCATACGGCAAAACTTATATTTAAAATGAATTTTTAAATAGAAGCGACTTATTCAAAAGGATTCATTTGGAACAGTTTTACCGTGTGGGAAATATGATTTTATCACAAACTAATTAAATAAAAATTAAATTAACAATAATTTAAGTATAATCTCATAAAATATTACATAACCTTACTCAAATAAAAGACAGAATAAATAAAAAAATAAAATAAAATGTGTACAAACTTAATTCAGAAAGAAAACTCACGAAATCACGTATTATTATCGTCACCGTCGCTTTTCGATTTCGACGCGGTCGGCCTATTTTTCCTCCTCAAAAAACTCGGATCGTTCCACTCCTGCAGTTCCCCGCTACCGTAAATCACGTAGAAGACGGCGGCGGCAACATCAATTCCAAGAATGATCCAAAACACCACTCTCCACTCGGCAATCGTTTGATTGGTCGTCAAGACCCCCGTGACGTACGGCGTCACCGACGCGCTGATCGTGGCTATCCCGTTCGCCAGGGACATCAGCGTGCCCGTGTAATTCGGGCTGAGGTCCAGCGAATTCACCATGAGGCTCGAGTACGAGCAGCCCATCAGCGTTATGCCGAGGACGAACATCGCGACGATGACGGGGGGATCGCGCTCGACGTAGGAGGCGCCGACGATCAGGCTGGACGGGCCGATCAGGCAGACGACCGTGAGTATCTTCCTGAGCTTCGTCTGGCTCATCAAGTCCCCCTGGAGTATTTTCACGCTGATCCAGGAGGAGATCATGCCGCAGAGCCACATGGAGAGGTAGGAGCAGGAGGAGATGTAGCCGTTGCTCTCGATGGAGAAGCCGACGACTCTGCTCATGTACTTGGGGAGGTCGTTGGTCATGGCGAAGAAGGCCCAGTCGCTTCCCAGAAGAGCGAACATGAACGCAAAGAACGGCTTCGAGGTGAGTATGTGCCTCCAGGGAGCCGGCGGGGCGTTCTTGTGCTTCTGACCTTCCAGGCTCTCTTTCAGGCGCGTGAATTCGTCTTCCGAGATGAACGGGTGCTCGTCCGGGCTGCTGTAAACAAACAAGGCCCAGAACGGGAACCAGACCATGCCGACCGTCCCGAAGGCGTAGAATACCCCTGGCCAGCCCCAGCTGGAGTATCGGATTATCAACGCCGAGGACGTCGTGCCGAGGATGGTGCCGAAGAGAGAGCCCGCGTAGATGATGCTGCAGATTCTGGTTCTTTCGATGGGCGCCGTCCACTGAGAGATGAGCGTGTTGGTTGACGGGAAGACGAAGCCACTTGCGACTCCCATGAACACTCGAATGGCGATCATGGCCGTGGAGTCGCCGTAATTGACTGCGGTCGGGGTCAGGACGGAGAGGATTGCAATCGCGAGAATTCCGAAGCCGTGGAAGTGCTTGCCGCCGAAGCGTTCCGGTAGCCAGCCGCAGATCAGCTGAGTGGGTCCGTAGCACCAAAAAAGCGAAGAAAGTACGATTCCCTGAAACGAGCGGTAAAAATGTAAGCGCGACTCTCGAAGTTCGTGCCTTCTCGGGATAAAGCTTATTATTTCGTAGTAAAATCCAGTCGTGAAAATTTACTTACCTGAGTATATTCGTCCCAATCGAAAACTTTACTATTCCTAAATGTACTATTTTCAGATGTGATATTTCTAAATGTACTATTTTCATAAGTAACATTTCCAAATGTACTATTCCAACTGTACTCCGAAGTAATATTTTCAAAAGAAACATTTGTAAGAATAATATTCTCGAACGTAAAATTGGAAGACGCGTCGCTTGTAATATTATCTTGGTCGCTTGTAAGTCGTTTGTGCACCACCATTTCTATCAGTGTAATCGGAAGTATGGCCCGTGATCCAAAGAGAAGCGCCAGTCCAATGGTGGCCAGAACAGTGAATACCCATTTTTGTGAAACTTTTAAGCCTGCGTATTAATTTTATTAACAGTTTTTAAGGTGTTTGGTGATAAATTATATTTGCATAATTATTTCCAGTAACAAGCGTAATTGATATTTTGAGCATTAGAATAAATCGCTGAATTACAAAACAGAAATTAATAGATTGTAAATTAATTGGCATAGAAAACAAATGTATTTGCTTATAATTAAAATTGTTTCTGCTCTTAACTGTTCAATGCCGTAATGAAGCGTATAAAAATGAATTAAAACGAGCCAGTAAAAATTGTTTCTAAAATTGGCCTTTAAAACGAGCTTATGTCTAATAAAATTTAAACACTTTAATACTTACAACAATTTTTCCACGCTAGCATAATTTGGATTGCTAGAAATTTTTTATTAAACTGTCTCGTTCATTGCCATTGATGTTTTATTAAACAATAATCTATGTTGCGCACATTTTTATCCACCTACAAAAATAAGATTATATTTAATCGGACAACCAGCCACTTATTTTGATAATATAAAACATTTTTAATTGCATTAGTTTTGTGCAAAATTTTTTAATAATTTGCAATTATCCAGGGTCTCAACTTTACGCGGAGAAATATCGTAAATAAAGTTTACTGAAATTTACGAAGTAAAAGCTGCCTTTATAAGGTTGAGCAAGGTAGTCAAAATAAAACGTATCTAACGCTGCGAGTAAAGTTTAGTGAACGCGTTAAATATTACTATGCATTGAAGTAAATGTAGGAAATTTTCCTAAGCTTTTTCCCTAATCGAAACGTTATTGCTTGCACGTTTTGAATGCCAGCTTATTCACATTTCGTAAGTTTTTAACCTCAAAAACATATTTAAATCACCTCCGGTTCATTTTTCTCGAGAGCGAAAATATCGCGCACGTCGACGATGGTCCAAGTTTTTTACGGCAGTCACCAATCCAAGCAGTGACTGCGCCAAGCGCTTGCTTAACTTGGATGATTGACTGAAGTGCAGTAGTTTCGCTAACCTAATTTCAAGCACCGATTTCTATAATTGACTGGTTAAAGCTCAAGTATATTCTGCACCAACGTTGAAGCATGCTGCATTCAAGCCAAATCCAGAACCTTTTACTCCACCTCCTCGAGTAAATTTATCCGGCGATTTTTCAAGCTATCTAGTAGACGCAGATCGCATTCAAAACAAACTCA
Organism: Ormyrus thymus; assembly: GCA_035582935.1. Classification (NCBI taxonomy): domain Eukaryota; kingdom Metazoa; phylum Arthropoda; class Insecta; order Hymenoptera; family Ormyridae; genus Ormyrus; species Ormyrus thymus. The sequence goes on from JAWWEM010000010.1 coordinate 7,178,917, forward strand.
CAAGTTTTTAAAAATAAAAGAAACGATTTTCAAAGTAGAATACTCACTCTTGTAAAGTTCATCCCCCAAAATCGTATAGGTGTACGGTGCCAAGCTGATATTCCGTTGCAGATCCAGTATTGCAGTCTTATACAGCGAAGCGAAACAGCAGTGTAAAGTTGAATATTTATACTTTAGTGAGACAGGTGCACCGTATCAATGATGCTAATTGATTGGCAGAAAAAATCTGCTCGCAAGTTGAATTAAAATTAAGTTGACCATCGTCGAACGTGAATGTCAACGATTGGCTCATGATCTTATTCTTTTTATTTATTTATTTATTTATTTTTCTTAAGCGTGCAATCTTTTAACAACTAATTTTCCTTTACATAGTAGAAGTGTACATATTCTTTCCATATTTTATGATTCCTCTTGCAAAAAATACTTTTATGATTGTGGCAATTTTCTATAATTTTCATTAAAAAAGAGTATGAGCTCGTGTTGCTTTTTTGTATTTAAACCTGCCAAACAACAGCTAATAATAAATAACAAATAATGCAATTACTAAAAATTACGAAAAATTCTTAAAAATATCTGAAAAAACAACCGAGAGTATAAAAAAATCTCTTGATATTTATAAATATACATTAATACTTTAGAGTAAGATGTAATTTTAAAGCAAATCTTTTTAGAAGCCTTTTAACCAAACGCAGATAAAATTTTGGATGAAGCCCAAGCATTTTATGCGGTAACTCACTCGACCGCGCGCCGACTTTCACGACGCCTTAATATAGTAGTGCCTATGCAGAATCTAATGTAAGTGCATAATTCGTCCAATTGCATTTTTGTCAATTGGAATATAAAAGAACAAAAATGTTCTGCAGTTTTTTGCGTTAACTAAAAACTTTTAAACCATCAACATTGTATTACGTCATAATAAGAATTCGAATTATATTTATTTAATTATTATTAATTCGACGTGCGCAAGTTTCCTTTATTTTAAACAGAATAGCTGTTAAGTAGCATTTAAATCAAACCGAATGGCAGTTAAGTATTTTATTTGCATTTTTTGCAAGCAAACTGGATACGCCTTATGCAACTTTTTCTTTCCATAAACGCATGTCCCAGATTTCTTTTTGCGAAGATCACATTTTTGTAAGTACTATTTACAAATAAATATAAAGACTCTTCAAAGAACCTTGTTAAACTATAATCCTCACCAATTATCTGATTTTGCATGTTTTCTTGCGCTTCTAGAAATTCCAGACTTAGATGTCCCCTTTAGCATAAAATATGAAAAACATATTTGTGACTAAAGCAATAATATAACACCTATTCAGAATGCAATTCGCGACTCGTCAATAATCTGATTAGTCGATAAAATTCCTAGAATATATGGTGCAAATATGCTGCTCAATGCTGCTAAGCCATCTGCAAATGCCATCAACGTTTTTACGCAGTTGGGACTAAGATTCCAATTATTTGCCACTGTACTAACGGATAAGATCTTCCCTTTAATGGATATTCCTGAAAACGCATTAGTATTTTATTGCACTGGATATACAAATAAATCACTTTTAAGCTGAACGAGAATGTATACTTTAATCAATCCCTAAATTCTTTCGTAAAACATTTCTTTTCAATTTTGGATTTCAACGGGGCGTTGCACATTTACGAATTGTTATGCCAGAATAGCTCTGAAAATAAAAATTGAATTATATCGTATACAGCTGAACGTCCTAATAAAATCAAAAATAAAACCAACAGAAAAAAATGCAAATTGTGCCATCTGCCTACCGCATCTGACAGATGTTCACCGTTGAATCATTGCACTATATGATCTACCGTGTTTTTCGACATATTCGTGAATAATTGCAATTCTATTCTGTTTAATAACTGTCGGCATTGAAAGTGTCAAAATAGATGGAATAAGGACTGCTTTTGATTCGAGAAATATTGTCTTTAGGAAACATATATTATTAATTCTACAAAATGAGATGTAAATAAGCTTTGAGCAAAAATTACCATTGTAAGTAATTAGCAAATAACTTAAATGGATTTCATAATCTACGGTGAAATCATTCTTTTATTGGTACGATTTCAGTAATAGTAATCAATAAAACACTCAAAGGCTGTTATATCGATATAAAGATATGAGAAACCCTGGTAGAAATCTTACGTAGTTTTTGACTAATGAATAGCCAGAAATGCGATTTCTGGTTTAGTTTTGACTAG
>JAWWEM010000010.1:7186040-7205304 GCA_035582935.1 Ormyrus thymus
TATATATATATATATATCTTATTGGTTTTCAAGATGCTAAATGCAACATTCGAATAAGGATGTATTAATTGAAAACTTCAGTTTTATTAATGTTATTTATTTATTTTATTAAAATTACATATTCTAAATCAACGACATAAAAATCCATAAAATTAATACGCTTTTACGTACTACTTGAAAAACAAGCAATATATTCTGCGCAAAATTTCTATTCATATCAGACTCATGTCACTTGCCTATGGGTCACGATAACTATGACATTTACCCTATATCTTATTTTTAAATATTTCTTTTTATAACGAGTCTATTTGTCAAAATAAATTTTCTAAAATTATTTTTATAACTATATTCTATATTTTTTAAATGCAATATTTGAAGCACTGCTGATAAATTACATTCTTTAACAAGCAAAGACAAAATAATTATTAGTGTTTACTGTGATTTTAAACATAACATCACAGTTTTTTTCTATTAACTGTCTTCAAAAATGTAAAAGCACAAAAGATACAACCCCTGAACCTAGCAATATTTTGCTAAATTTACTGACAAAAAAGCTTTACATTTTTTGCAATTTCACTTAATTGGAAAAAGTAATGACTTTTTTTGCACATTAAAAAAATATTAAATTTTCAAAATATTTTTAGATGTGATAAGGACGATTTTCAAAAATACGTATGTATCAATTGATGCAACGCAATAACAGTGGTACAATATGGTAGAGACCCTGTAACATTTCTGAAATATTGTCACAACAATTATTACTGTGCAGGAAGTCATGTCAACTAAAAATATTGAAATTTTTCGTATCCTTAAGTTTTTTTAAATCACAATTTCTTAAAATTAAGAATATTTTATGATCTAAAATTATTTCAAAAAGTAATTTTCCTTCATTTTATTGCCAATATTAAGATTTTGTACTAAGCAGTGTCGCAAATTAGAGTTAATGGTAACTTGTTTTATAACTGCAAGCATTCTTAAAAACATCAAACATTTTCTGTGAAATTTTTTAAATTAAAAATTTTACAATCTATAGTTACTAATTAATAAGTAACCTAAGCTAATATTAATAAATAATATATTCGCTTTTTTTTTCTAGATCTTACGTTTGATATGCTCCGTAATGTTAATACAATATTTCAATTATTCAACAAGAAAATAAGAAAATCTGTGCCGCAACATGATCATGCACCTTCCGCCCAAAACATCACAAATGAATGATTGGAAGAATGCAAAATGCATATTTTGATTACTCTTCAGCATACCCTAATTAATTTTCTATCTGCTTTTCTTAAGACTTACAAAACTCCCCGCTACGTTTCGATCTCCTCGACTTTTTTATTTTTCCTTCTCCTTCTCTCTTCCTTTACAAACTCGGGATCGTTCCAGTACTCGACCTCACCGCTACCGTATACCAAGAACATCAAATTCGTAACGATCGAGACTCCAAATACAATCCAGAAGACGCTACGCCATTCGGTGAGCGTCTGCCTAGGCGTCAGAACTCCGACTATGTACGGCGTAACGATTCCCGTGAGCGCGGAAATCCCATTAGTCAACGCCATCAGCGTACCGGCGTAATTAGGACTAAGATCCAAGACGTTGACCATGATGCCAGGTAGAGCCGTGCCCATCAGGGCCATGCCGACGGTGAACATGACCACGACCAGAACTCGATCGCATCCGGCGTAAGAAGCTCCAACGATGAATATTGCCGGTCCGATTAGGGCGATGGTGGAGCCGAACTTTCGCACATTAGTCATGGACAGGTAGTTCTTGGCAATCAGCCAATCGGCGATCCAGGAGCTAACCAGACTGCCCAGCCACATGCAGAGGTAGGCCAAGGAGGACAGATAGCCGTTATTTTGGATGGAGAACTTGAGCACGCTGCTCATATATTTCGGCAGATCGCTGACGATTGTCAAGAAGGCCCAGTTGTGACCGATCAGAGCGATGATCAGAGCCCAGAGTGGCTTCGAAGTGAGGATGTGACGCCACGGCACCGGCGGTGGCTTTTGGTGAGTGTGATCGCTCAGACGCTCGTTCAGGTACTTGACTTCGTGCTCGGAAATGAACGGATGCTCCCGCGGATTGTTGTAGCAGAGCACCACCCAGATCAAGAACCACAGGACATTGACGCTACCGAAGAAGTAGAATACCGCTGGCCAGCCGATGCTGGAGTAGCGCAGGATCAAACCAGAAACCGTCGTGGCGTAGACGGTTCCCAGCGGCGCTCCGGCGTAAACGAACGATCCAGTCTTGGATCTCTCCTCCGGCGGCGTCCACTGGGCAAGCATGACATTGACCGCGGGATAGGTGGTTCCCTCCCCCAAGCCCATCAAGAGCCGCAGGACAATCAGAGCCGTGGAGTCACCCCAAGCGACGGCGTTGGGGGTCAGGAGGGTGAACACAGCTGTGAGCAGAATGCCGATGCCCAGGGTGTACTTGCCGCCGAATTTCTCGGCCATCATGCCGCCTGGGAGATGCGTGATGACGTAGCCCCAGTAGAAAGATGATAAGATAACACCCTGCGCAGAAAAACGGTAGATTTACTTTGTGGCCTTTAAAAAGAATGCTTATTAGCTCAATTGCTTCTGAAGTGTTAATCGCTTGTAAATTAATTACTTAAATGTAGTTTTTCGCATTAGTTCAACGAACCGCGTCAGAAAAATTAAAAACTTGGCAAATATTTACTTAAATGGTTGGCGTGTATTGCTGTTTGAACATTTACAACTTTATTTACCGCGATAAATTTTACCTCCGTACAAATTTAAATATAAATAGATTGTCTTATTCCCATTTTATTTGAAATTCATAGAAACATTCATTTATTCAAATTGTCAAAATATATACTTGTAAAGTAAACGTTAACGTAAACAGATTAAGTAGACATCATTATTGACTGATCTTTCTACACTTATGAATTAATGACACTTAACGAGTTAGTTCAGGTATGTTCTTTTAATAAAAGTCTGTCATTCCGAAAATTAGATAAAATATTCTTAAGAATTAAGCAATACATTGTATCTGACGCAACAGTTGAAAACTATATTTTAATTACTAGAGCATCGAGAAGAAATCCTTCGCGTTTAATAATACAAAAACAATTGTAAGAGAGCCTCTCGAAATTTTTGAGATATTAGAAACGATGCCGTCTTATCGTATCAAGATTTTCGAACATCTGTTATTGCAGCCTTTCGGCGTAAAACGATACGATCCCGCCGACAGCCGAAATCCCCAAATGAAACGCTGCAAATAACGCCGCGCCGATACGCACCTGAGTGTATTCACTCCACTCGTACGAGCCTTTGTACTCGATGGTGAGATTGCCGCCGCCGGCGGTCGCGTTCTCGGCGTGGCAGGTGTCGTCCGCCGATTGGTGGTGGTGCTCCGTCGGCTTGACCATCTCCGTGATGGTGATGGACAGGCAGGCTCGCATCGCGTAGGCGTTGAACAGGCCCAGGAATCCCATCAGCGCGAAGATCCATCGCTGCGGAATATTTACGCCTGACGGAGAGAAAAAGAAAAAAGTCTGCTGATTTCCTTAGGGTACTTACGTATGCTATCAATGACCTACATCAATTAATTTCATTAATTTTGAGATTAGGCACGCAACTGGCATTACAATGATGATGAAGCCGGTAAAAGGTCTGTTGAATAAAACGAGGCGGTTTCAGTTGTCTCCGAGCGGCGAGGAGAGGAGTTCTGTTTATTTTTGTAATCGAATGTATTATTTGCCGTCAAAATATTGCTCGAATATGCAAAGCTGAAGCCGTAGACGTTGTAAATCAAAGAGATAACGGATATAGACACGCATTTATGATCACAAGGAGCGTCGTCTAATTCGGTGGTTCTTAAAAACTCATTATAAACTGATATAGAGAAATACTTCTGCTAATTTAGCTGATAATGAGCGCATTAGAGAATTTCAACATTAATAATCTTTTCTAATTTATCGAACGTAATGACCGTAGATAACAATTATTTATTTTCTTTTTTTTTTTTCTTTAATCATTACTGCTTCTTGTTACGTGACAGCGGCGCCGAAGATTACGAATTAATAACAAATTTCGAACTAAAACTTTTCAATTTCCCATCGCGTCGAGCGCGAGCTCGCGATCCAAATTATCCCAAGTGAGGTGAAAAATTTTCAAAGCCAAAATCACGCGGCAAAGGTCTCACTCGACAAGTACAAATGAAAAGAATACTTACAGCATGACTTCCACGCGTCCAGTAACCCTCGCGACCTCATCTTAATCGGTACAGGCAGCCGGGGGTATCCGCGACCGACGCGGCCAGGCCAAATATCTGCCTCGCTCGGGCTGTGCAGATCGGCGAATCAGCGAGTCGGCGGCCGCTAAGAATTTCGTCGCGGCACTAGCGATCGTCGAACACCCTCATCGACCGCACGGTCGGCCCTCGTGATTTTCGCGTGCCGGCGCGTGCCTCCGGGCGCATTAACGCGCTGTTCCCGCGGGGCCCGATAACTCGCGGAAAACAAGCGTCGGGAGCGGAGCCGCAGGAGGATTTAAATAGGCGAGCCGAGGAGAGGCGGCGGCGGCCCCCGCGAGAGAGAGAGAGAGAGAGAGCCCGACGACGACGACGCGGTGCTAAAAGGACGACCGGCTTACGCGGCGGTCGGGTGCCGAGTAAGTAAGTGTACTCTCGGGCCGATGCCACCTTTCTCGACGAACAAGTGAACGGAAACTCTGTCGGCGCGACAGAAAAAGCGGAGAGAGAGAGAGAGAGAGAGAGAGAGAGAGAGAGAGAGAGAGAGAGAGAGAGAGAGAAGGAAAAAAGAAACACACGCTCGACCCGCGGCTTAATTGATATACTGGGGATAAGGCGCCACAATGCGCGTCGAGCAAACTAATGATTATGTATCCCTCTCCCAAGGCACTACCGATCTCTCTCCTGCTGACTCGCCGTCGCCGCTGCCGAACGTGCCGATCGCTTCGATTCACTCGCGGTTCCTGTGCGTCTGCGGCGCGCGGGCGCGAAAAAAAAAGAGCGGCGAGCCGTTATATCCACATTTCACGATAGCTTATCAGCGGAGGCGCGCATTGCCTACCGCCGAAGTCGGGGTGCTGCGCCGCCGCTGCTTCTGGCTGCTGCCGCTGATATCGGAGATGTATCGCCTTATCTGGCGAATTATTTATATCGATTTATTTTCCTATTGCATCATCCGGGAACGGCAGACAATGCCTGGATAAATTTGTCGAGGCTTTCGAAAGCGCGACTCTTTGAATGGCAGCTCGTCGTCGACGAGGCGGCGTTATGGCCGTTGAGTCAGGTGACGGGGGCCGCCTGTCGAAAAGTACTCCTGCGTGCGCTTTCTCACCCTCGCGAGGGAGAGGCGGCCATTGTTCCCGCCTGCGCCTCTCAAAATTAACCCCTTTCAATGCGTCGGCGATGCAAGCCGTAAAACTCGCCCGACGAATTGCCAGTCGTAAAGTGGATGCTAAATTTTAGAGCCGTCGTAAATTGCTCGCTTTAAATTGCTACCTTCGACCGCTTCGAAATTTCTTTTACTCTCGGCGCGCGCGCGCGCGCGCCGACTCGAGGAAATCTTTTACAAATCGGCGTTCGTTTGCCGGCCGCCGCCGCCGAGGAGACGGCGAGGGACGCGTTCTGATCTTTTCAATTTAGCGGCTGAACCTTTTAATTCAGCAAATCAGAATCACTTTGTTCAATCACTCGCCTTGGCCGGAGCCGCGGAGGAATACGAGACAATGTTGGAGGATAAAGTATCTAAAAATATTCTTTATTTTCTCATATTAAATGCAGCGGGTGTAAATTACAATTGTTGGATGCATTGTGTAATGCGCATTAAAGGTATTAGTTTATAAAGTTAGAACGAGGAAGTTTCTTTTTTTCTTTTATCGCTGAAAGCTATTATTTATAATTATTTTAACGGGCTTTCAAACAAATTGCTTACGATCTTTAGTTACATATAGGAACTGCGGAGGACTAAAAATAGGTACTTAGAACAATATTAATCGTAAAAAGAAATATCAAAAATAAATCCTTTGAGAGAAAAATGCGGTACGCAGGCAGTAGCTGTGAAAACACAGCTTCGTAAACATTGCTGTGCTGCTCCAGACGTTCCGCTCAATTTGCATTAAATTCTCGCGGACATACAGATGTATAGTTATCAAAAAGTACACAAATTTCGGCGGTGGAACCCAATTTTGAATACGATTTTTAACAAAAGATTAGGCTAAAGCGCAAGTTTCATGCTTAAAATTATCCTTTTAACGAGCGCAATATAATAGGATCATAAATAGAATTAAATACATAGTGGTCTCTAACGTTAACTCTTTACTTTCGAATGTGAATTGCGCAAAGACGGTTTATCTTCATTTTTCGTTTGCTTTTCCTTTAGTTTCAGTCAGTCTAGTCGTATGTACATTTTATAGTATTGAGGAACTACGTAATTATCTTTCTAAAAAATATTACATTAAAATACTGCAACTATCGCTAAACATTCTTCCCCCGTTTAAATACCCGACGAAAAACCATCAGATTCTGACTTCCTCGACGTTCCTTCTCTTCCTCTTCTCCATTTCCGCATTGACGAATTCGGGATCGTTCCAGTACTCGACCTCCCCGCTGCCGTAAACCAAGAAAATCAGATTGCTCGCCACGGACACCCCGAAGAGAATCCAGAACACGAATCTCCACTCGCTGAGTGTCTGATTCGGCGTCATGATCCCAATTATGTACGGCGAGGCGATGCCAGTGAGCGCAGATATGCCATTAGTTAAGGCCATCAGCGTGCCGGCGTAATTGGGACTGAGATCTAGGGCATTGACCATCACGCTCGGAAAGGCTGTTCCCATGATCGTCATAGCAACAGTGAACATTCCCACCACCAGGACCCGGTCGCAGCCCGCGTAGGAGGCGGCGACGACGAAGGAGGCGGAACAAGCCAGAGCCACGATCGAGCCCAGCTTCCGGACTCTGGTTATGGACATGTACCTCCTGGCGATCAGGTAGTCGGCCAGCCAGGAGCTCAAGGTCCCGCCGATCCACATGCAGAGGAAGACCAGAGAGGTCAGGTAGCCGTTGTTCTGCACGGAGAACTTGAGCACGCCGCTCATGTACTTGGGCAGGTCGGTGACGATGGTCAGGATGGACCAGTTGAAGCCTATCAGGGCGACGATCGACGCCCAGAGCGGCTTCGAGGACAGGATGTGGCGCCAGGGGACCGCGGGCGTGTTCTCGTGGGTGTGCTCGCTCATGCGTTCCTTCAGGTAGTTCACCTCGTTCCTCGAGATGAAGGGATGATCGCGGGGGCTGTTGTAGCACAAGAGCACCCAGACGAAGAACCAGGCGGCGCTGGTGGTGCCGATCACGTAGAAAACCATCGGCCAGCCAGCGTCCGAGTAGTGGAGGATCAGGCCGGAGACGGTCGTCGCGTAAATGGTGCCGATCAGAGCTCCCGCGTAGACGAACGAGCCGATTCTCGATCTTTCCTCCGGCGGTGTCCATTGCGCCAGGAGGACGTTGATGGCTGGATAGGTGGTGCCTTCGCCGAGGCCCATCAAGATTCGCAGGATGATCAGGGCTTGGGAGTCGCCCCAGTACACGGCCAGAGGCGTCAGCAGAGTGAATATGGCCGTTAGCAGGATGCCGATTCCCAGAGTGTATTTTCCTCCGTATCTGTCGGCTATCATGCCACCCGGTAGATGAGTAAAGATGTAGCCCCAGAAGAACGAGGATAGTATGAGGCCCTGTGTATAAGCACAATGTCAATTGCGTCGTGCTCAATTTTGCGGTAACGGTTTTCTTGGCGTTAGATAAAGTTTTATTAAAAGCACTAACTTTAATCGCGAAAGTTACGTTTACTGCTTTTTTACAGTTTTTCTTAATTCGTCAAGTTGCAGCAAACATTTCAGCGTGAACGTATCGAATCGACAAATACAGCACTTGGCAACGCCAATAAAAAATATTCATAATAAAATATAGTAGCGAAGTAAGTTTTAAAACGCTCGAAAGCTCTCGAAGAATTTTAAAAAAAACTGTCAGAAGCATCGCAAGAGCGAAGACGTTCGCCGCACCTGCGTGTACTCGTTCCACTCGTAAATGCCCTTGTAATGCGTCGTCTCGTTAGTCGGGGACCTGACTTCCGTCGACGGACAAGTGTCGTCCAAAATGTCTTCCGCGACGGTCGTCGGCAGCACCATTTCCGTTATCGCGATCGACAGGCAGGCGCGCATGGCGTAGGCATTGAAAAGCGCCAGGAAGCACATTAGCGCGAAAATCCATCGCTGCGGGATGTGCGCACCTTTATAAATAAAACAAAGAAAATGTAAAACCAGCGGAGAGGCGCGCGGGATTGCGGCTCTCTGCTCGCGCGGCGGTATATCGGATGCTTACAACACTTTCTTAATTCACTCAGCATATCCTCCTGGCTGGTTTTTCACGAAAATTCAAACGAGGAAAAGATCCGCGGAGGCGAGATAAAACGATTTTTAATCGTGTGCAAATGAACGAATCAAGCGTATCAAGTTCTCTCACGCTATACCGACCAACTGTAAAGCCTCGTTGGAATTTAAAGCGCATGCGAAGCGACACTGAATTAAAAAGGGAGAGGGAAAAAGATGAAGTTTGTTACCTCGTTGCGTCATAATAAAAGTCTGGAGGGACACATGCCGCGGTTTTTGTGCTTTATTCGATGTCTGTCCTTATTGAAAAGAATCGTCTCTGCTTAAAGAATTCTTTGAACGACAATGCTGGTAATTGAATTCACTATTAATTGATTATTGCTGAATGAATTTATTAATTGCTCATAACTGGTAGTTCTTCTTCATTTGCGAGAAAGATGGGAATATTATCTTTTCTATACATAAATGCATTAATTAATTCTTTTTTTTCGTAATGAGTGGAAAGATTTAACCAGTACTATCATCTATAGTTATTTGACACATCGTTATCTACAAATATTATCTTTTACTCTGTTGTGAACATTATGTTTTATAAGTGTTATAACTGAAACAATTATACTATCAGCAAAAAAGGAAAGTCTTTCGAAATTAAAACAAATAATTAGCTAACTTATCATTAACTGTTAGCAAGGCATATCGTGTAACAATTTTACGATATTTCTCGAATATTCTTGAAATGCTCTGTATTTTAAATATTGCAAAACATAAAGTTCGACAAGTTTTAAAATATTGCAGGGCTCATTTTGAATTAACAAATCATACTATCTGTCAAGGAAAGGTTAAAGTTGTAAAGTTCTACAGCTGTTAAAGCTAAAGTTAAACCTTATTTAATCAGCTGATAAATCTTTTCCAAAATAACTTTTTTGTTTAAAGGATATATTTACATACTGTTCGTTTAAAAGTTAAAAAAAAATACAGGGTATTTAAATGTACTTACTTTCTTCAAAACTGCTATCAAATTGATTGTTTATTTTTACCTTAAAGTCTTTTAAAATAGTAAAAAAGATTAAACAAATTTATTCTGCAAAATATTATATGAGACTTTAAATACAAAATCTTTACAGTTTGAGAATTGTTGATTTTTACAAATTAGCTTGATTTTCTGTATATTGACTATAATTGAATAATACTTAACGGTAGATGTTCATAATAAATTAAATAAAGTTAACATTTCGAAAAAAAACTTAATTAGTGGGTGTATACTTAGCATTATAGTAAATATGATTGATTCTGAAGTCTTTGAATAAGATAATGTAATGTTTGTAGTACTATTTTATAGAAATATTAAGTTTCCTTTATTAAAAAATAATTCGCTTTGAAAATTTCTACAACATGAATCCACTATTTTATAAAATTAATATTCATAAATTGAAAATGAACAACACAGAACATGAATAACTTTTTAAAAATAATTTACTGACCGGATTTTAAACTGGATATAACTGTGTTTAAATTCAATTTTATATACAATAAGTGCTTTTTTATTTTTATTTTTACATTAATAGATTACGAAATATTTTTGTATTGTGTTCAATAAAAAACATAAACTCTTTTCTAGTATAATTTTTGTAATTTTAAAACATAAATGCAGAATTATTAATCCAGGTTTGAGTCCAAGTGATAAAAATTGTGAATCATAACAGGCCATGATTCAGCTTTTTTAAATTTTTCAATTTTGGTAATGATCGAAAATTGTATAAGTATCAGAATTACTTGGACAATTAAAAGTTTGAAAATACTTTATCCCAACGGCAATAAAATTATAATTAATGAAAAATTTTTTAATTGAACGAAAATTTTGAACAACGTTACATTTCTGTACTGAATAAAAAAAATTCCATGCATAATATTTTAATGTAAAAATTTTAATATTTTGATGCTGAAATGTAGAGCAATATTGCATCATAATAACCAAATACCTTTCAAAATAAATATAAAAAGACCAAATCTGGTTTACGCGTGTCCTTTTCTTGTCCCTGATTTCATAAACGTTTCAAGTTTGTTTCGAATAAATATAACAAGTTTTGAATCAAATCAAACAAGTAATAAACCATTTAAATATTTGTTCGAGCAAATTAAATTTTTATTTTTCAATAAAAAACATGTAAATAATTTAAAAATCAATCCTTCAGAAAATTTTTATTTGTTTTGAAAGGAAGAATCTTAATAACAATTTTTTCATTTTATTATGTTTATACTTTATAATAATATTTTGTCCTATTATCAATATTTTATCGATTTTCTTCATTCCTGTGTATGTAATATATATTTAAAATATATTCTACATCTTAACAATAAAAAAATTAAACAATGACACTATTTTCTACATAGATTGAATAACAAATTACAAAAATCCTAAATAACTTAAATACGAACGATGAGTATTTTTAAATAAACAGCTAATTCTGTTTACAGCCTCTTATTCAAAGTTTACTTTCCACTTTTTCATCATCTTTGTCCTTTAAAAATTGTGGATCATTCCAGTCCTGCACTTCGCCACTCGCGAAAAATATGAAGATGGTATTTGAAACAAAAAAAACAAGGAATACAATCCAAAATACAAGTCGCCATTCACTGAGAGTTTGATTTGGTGTCAGTACACCGATTAAATATGGCGTTAAAATACCGGTTAAGCTGGCAATTCCATTAGTCAACGCCATCAATGTTCCTGCATAATTTGGACTTAAATCAAGCGAATTGACTTTTATGCCTGGTAAACTGCTTCCCATTAAAGTAACACTTAGCGTGAACATGACTACGACCAGAACTCGATCGCAACCAGCATAGGAAGCACCGATGATACAGAATGCCGGTGCTATTGTTGAGATGGTCGTGTTTATTTTCCTGGCATTTGTTTTGGTCACGCAATTAGAGGTGATCATTTTATCCGTAATCCAAGAAATCAGCAAACAGTAGAGAATCGAGCAGACGTTCGGTAGAGAAGATAAGTAGCCATTGTATTCAACAGAGAATTTCAGCACGCTGCTCATGTATTTTGGTAAGTCAGTTACAAGAGTATATAAGCCCCAATCATGGCCAATTTGAACGGCGAGTAAGGCCCAGAAGGAACGGGACTTGAATATGTGCGTCCAGGGAACAGATGGCATATTCTTGTGCGTGTGCTCGTTCAATGCTTCTCGTAGATAAATTGCTTCCTTATCCGAGATAAAAGGATGCTCATCAGGGTCATTGTAGCACAATACCACCCAAAGCAGGAACCAAAGAATACCCAATCCTCCGAAGAAGTAAAAGACTGCGGGCCAGCCAATAACTGAGTACCGTAGAATCAGTCCAGATATCGTAGTGGCTCCAATTATACCCAAATCTACGCCGATGAAGATTACAGCGGTGATCAGAGATAATTCTTGAGGTGGTACCCAATGTGCAGTCATCACATTCAGGGCTGGGAAGATGACGCCTCCGCTGAATCCCAGCAGTACTCGCAGGATAATCAAAGCCGCAGAGTCGCCCCAGTTTACAGCGACAGGTACGAGTACGGTGAAAATGGCAGATAAAAGTATCCCAAAGCCAAGGGTGTGCTTTCCTCCAAATTTCTCAGCCAGCAGTCCTCCAGGTAAATGAGTAATTACGTAGCCCCAATAAAACGAAGAAAGAATTATTCCCTGGAAAAAAATTCATTTAGAGTTTTGATATTTTTTCTATGCTAAATCTATTAAAATAATATATATGTATATATATTTAAATAAGTTGCATTAATATTGAGTTAAGTCATGTGACATCAATTTCTATTTTCTCTATCCATTCGTAGAAGATTTAAGATACTTTTAGATCTGTATGGTGACACAATTCATAAGTATTCTCACTTATAATCTGCCCAATAAAATTTAATTGTTCCGGGAAAATTAGAATTTCTGCTTTGCAGATTTATTAACTTGGAAGAGCAAATTTTGAGAAACTTACTACTGTAGCTTTCTGAATTAGTAACGTCCTACATCTGTCTTGCGTATCAAAGGCAAACGTAGATAAAATATTTGTTCTTTTGAAAATGCATATTAAAGCATAATTTACCTTAACGTGTTTAATTGTTACAAAATAAAAACAAATATTATTAATACGCGAAATACGGAATAAAATTTTTTTCCGTAAAAATCGATGCATAATTAATTATAAGAAATGTCTTGTTGCAAATAACATATAATTGACCGTAAAAGAATTTGGAAAGAAAACTGAAAATTAAAGACGCACGTTTACAATTATTTTAATAAAACGTATAGATTTATGGCCTGTTTTGTAATTACGTTATGCAAATCCGGTAGCTGGAAAGACATACTTGTTGGTAACATTTCAGCTTGAAGTAAAAAAGAAATAACTTTAATTGTAATTCGTTGTTATTTACTTTGCGCCGCACAGGAAGTTACAAAACTATAAGGTTACTTACAAATGGATGTACACAAAATCATTATTCGCAAAAATCGAATATTCTTATATAAGTTAATTGTAAGATTAAGTCTTTATCAAATGTTCCAATTTTGAAAAATACAAACTACAAACAAAAAAATCACTAAATATGCAAACAGCATTGCATTAACATTACAAAATAATATTCCAGTGTTGTTGGAAAACTGCCTGAGCATCTTTTGCTATTTCTCGTGCAAAATTAATGCCATTTGATGCAGCAAACTGAATACATATTTTGTTTTTAGATAATCTTTAATTTGCTAATTTGTGTGTGATATCAAGTTACAAGTACTATTTAAGGAAAGTTGATTATAAGTGCAATTTAGCTATTACTATTCTCAACAAAAAAAAATGTTCTAATTTATTGAAAAGAGATTTTAGTTTCTACATTGATATATTTCAATATGACTATTTAATTTTTCTGTGAACTACTCCTATGTCCGTCATCTGAAGGCAATTGATACGCAATTGCATCGCGTAATACATTCATAAATTCAATTGTAGAAGGAATTTAGAAGAATCCTTTCATAGAAGTAACACCAGTGTAAATTTAAAAACTACAATGTTCAAATGTAAAAGCCATTGAAAAGAAAATTTCCGCTTTTCCACAAAACTGTGGAAGGCAGTCCGACAAGTTTCCTTTCATAAAATGCTAATTTAAGGAAGAAAAACAATCACCTTCACACACGACTCTAATCGTAAATCATCAGAGCTAATAAACGAAAACAACGTCCGAGAAACGTTCTTACCTGCGTGTATTCGCTCCAGTCGTAAGTACCGCCGCCAGAGATCTTGGTAACATTGATCAATCGATCATCGGCAAGGTGCGAGCACGTGTCATCGATAAATTCTTCGGTAATGTTTAGAGGTCTTACCATCTCGGTTATGGCGATCGACAGGCAAATGCGCATCGCATAGGCATTGAACAATCCCAGAAATCCCATTATCGCAAAAATCCATCGTTGCTGTATGTGAAAGCCTATTTGCGAGGAACATTTATTTACTTTTATTTGACGTCTCAACGCGCCAAAGCAGTCAGGCTGATTCATTTACTTAACAATATAAATCCAATGAATAATTATTATTTTATTTACGTTACCGCACGGTCGTCAAGCGTACATTTGAAACTAAGCATTTTTCTAGACACTTATAATCTCGCGTAAGCGAGTTTACGTAACGAGAGCGAATTAACCAGCTTACTTACAGCAATTAGCCCAGGTCGATAACATTTTCAACTAAAAATGTGACAATTATTCTCGAGCCGATTACCGAGGGGGACACGCTGACATTTACGAGAGACTCGCCTCAAGCCGAACTCGGAACTTTTAGGATCTCATCCTGCTACAGTAAGTACTGCCGTTACTGGATGCTCCAACAATACTGAGCGCATGACGAGGCGTCCTTGGTGTATACACAGACTTTCTCAGCGCTTCTCGCATTCATCACACACGCTGCTGCGCTTGCCGCGGCGCGAATTTCTTCTACGCGGTCGCGCCGTCATTCTAGTTTTTTTTTTTTTTCTTTTTTTTCTTTTTTGCATTTCCAATTGCGAGTAAACGCGTACGAGTCGAAAATCGTTTTGACCGGCGCTAAATGCACTTGGGTTCACGCCGGGCAAACCGGTAAGAGAAACTTTCAAAAGTATCTCTCCCAAGGTAAACTAGTCCTTTCTTTTCAACTTGCGCATGCAGGTGCACCTCTTGCGAGACGCGGACGAGAAATAAAACGAATTTGGCCAGTCGTCGATTTTGTTGATTTATGCTTCTTGCATTAGGATTCGCGTAACTGAATTTGCATAACTTATGCGTTTTGTTAAGAAATAATTTATTTGCGCCATTTGCTTTCTTACGGGTGTAAAATTTGAGAAAAAATTTGAAATGTTATCTTATCTTCTAAAGCCGTTTAAATAATTTATTCATCAATCATAAAAGAAGCTTTACAAGATTTTACTTATTTATTTGATTATAATTGTTTTGCTTACAGTATAAAGTCTTATTTTTCTTCTGTTTTAATTCTCACAAGATTCTTTGATTGCTTAAAATATTGCTCTTACATTTACTAATATTTTTATAAGAAATGAACATCAATGGCGAAGTGAACAAATTAAAACAATTACAATACTCCGTTGAATTGAACGAAAGACTTTCATTTCAGACCCAGTAATTTGTCAGTCTATATATTTTTCTTCAACAAATAAGTAAAGGAAAAAAAGTCAGGCACAAGATTCCGATGCCTTACTTTTATCCAAAATATTCTTATCTTCGCTCGCGTCCTTCTTCGTAACACTCTGAGACATTAAAAATTCAGGGTCGTTCCAGGGCTGCACCTCGCCGCTCGCAAATATCAGAAAGTTCAAAGTCGTTACGAAAAAAATGGCCGCCACGATCCAAAAAATGAGCCGCCACTCGCTGAGAGTCTGATTGGGAGCCAGCACTCCCACGGCGTAAGGGGCGAGGATGCCAGTGACGGCTCCAACTCCGTTTGAAATGCCTATCAGCGTCCCGGCATAATTGGGGCTAAGATCAAGCACATTGACTTTTATGCCGGGAACGTAACTACCGCTCAATGTTAAACCTATAGTAATTAAAGCTATTGCCCCAGTGACATTGCATCCGGCGTACATCGCCAGCACCAGCATCACTGAAGTACCGACGCTTGAAATCGAAGTGCATATCTTTCGAACGCTCGTTCTCGATGCACGTCCTTTTGCAATCAGCCAATCAGCGAGCAAGGACACCGCCACTGAAAATATCCACGAGCTCAAGTTGTGCATCGAGGAGGCGTACCCGACTAAGTGCACTGGCAGCTTCAATATATTGTTCATGTATTTCGGTAAGTCGGACATGAGCGTGTACGAGCACCAATCGCTCCCAGACTGCATCAGAGCCAAAGCTAGAAAAGGCTTGGATCGAAGCGCGTGAGTCCACGGGAAGGGTAATCTCTTGTCGTGGGTGTGCGCAGCCATCGATTTGTGCAGATGTACCTTTTCCTTGTCCGTTATGAAAGGGTGTTCTTTGGGACTGTTGTAGCAGAGCAGGACCCAGAATAAGAACCACGCTACACCGATGAAGCCGAACAAATAAAATATGTTCGGCCAGTCGCTGTTTGATCTTTGCAATATTAATCCTGATATAATGGACGAAACAAGTATACCCAAGCGTATACCTGTATATACCATCGTTCCAATGACCGATCGCTCTTCCGGTGGAACCCATTGAGCGATGAGGGTGCTTATTCCAGGTTGAATTACACCTTCGCACAGTCCCATAAGAATTCGTATAACGATTAAAGCATTGGCGTCTCCCCAAACGGTCGCTGCCGGTGTCAAGAGGGTAAGTATAGCTGCGACGAGCACTCCTAGACCCACTGTATACTTCGGGCCGTATTTTTCGGCAAGTAAACCTCCTGGAATGTGAGTTATAATGTAACCCCAGTAAAAAGAGGACAGAATTATTCCCTGCAAATATGATAAAGAAATTTAATTGTTGAAATGTATTAATTTGCAACGCCTCACAAAAATTTCTTATAACACTACTAAGATTACATAATAGTAGATTATTTGATATCAAGGATATGAAAACTAATATCTAAAATTAGATCGTACATCTCAATGATTAGACAATCTCGTTACGGTGAAATGAACAAAAGATTTTTAAATTTTATTGTTTATATATTGTTTATACTTGCTGGTTAAAATGAATTATTTAAAAAAAATGTCTTTTTAAACATTTTTTAAACATGGCTTTGTGAAACCTGTTGCATAAATAAGCGGCTTCTAAAAGAAAAGATTTTAAAATTTTGAAAATGGTCTTATACTTATCACTTTATTCTCTTTTTTATCTTTATTGGGTTATTAGTTTTGAATGGAGCTATTCCAATTGTAAAAGACTCATTAATAATCTATTTATTTTGTTGGATTTTATCGCAGTGCCAAATTATTTATATTATCTAGGAAAAGTTCATGTTTCACTTCATTGTTACTTACTTGCGTATATTCACTCCACTCAAAAGTCCCTTCAAAATTCTTTGCAGTGGTATTTTTTATAACATTCTCTTCAAAATCAGGACATGTTTCATCAATTGGCATTTCGCTTACGTTTAAAGGCACTGTCATCTTTGTGATTGCCATCGACAGACATATTCGTAAAGTGTAAGCATTAAAAAATGCTAAAGAAGCCATACCAGCAATGATCCATCTTTGGGGAATACATCGACCTTAAAATATGGACAAAATTTACAATATTATTATAGACATTCAAATCAACAAATAATAGCAAAATATCTGCAACAAATAAATATTAACTAACAACACTCTTGTAAATACGATGACATCTTATTCTTAAATGAAAATTAATTTAGATTGCACAAAATACGAGAAACTTTTATCGATGCAATAAACTTTCTTACTCTGCATACTCGTGCATCTTTGTCTAATACTGGCGATAAAATGAAGCACAACTTGATTAACAACATCACTAATTCATATCAGGTCGGAATATAGATAAAATTTATTACTTGACATCTGAAAGATAAAGTGCATTAGTCTTTTAATAAAAGTATAAAAATAAATATTTTTGAAGATGAAAGAAATGCTTCATATTTTTTATTATTAAATGTAAATAGATGCATTAATATTCGAAAATTCTGTAAAATTATATATAAAACAATACTTGTTTATCTATAATCATTTTGAACTTTTACGAAATTACTTTGCTTAATTTAATGGTAATTATTATATTAAAATTTTATATCACATTAAAGAATGTTTTTATCCAACTTAAAGAATGTTTGCTGCGTCAACGTGAAATGGAAAATTTATAATGCTATTCGACCTTTTAAGATAAAAAATATTATTAAATTTTTAACATTTATCGTTTTTAAAGCTTTTTTAAAACTACTGAGATTTTTCAAAAGTAGTTTATTAAATTTCGTAATATTAAAAGAGAAAGCTTTTGTATATAGAACGTAACATTAAAAATAAGAATGAAACTAAGGATAATGATATTAAAGTAGATCGTTTTATTATCTTTATACTATTCATATAAAATTATTTTTAAAACATTTTAATTTGCATTGTAATTATTAATTATTTAAAAAAATTATTTCTGCAAAAATAATAGATCAACTTATGTATAACAGTATGAATAATGAAATAATTTGTGACAGTAGAATTAATGAGCTAGAGGAAAAAATAATGATTGAATTGTTCAAAATTTTCAATTTTACTGGACCTGTACAAGAGAATTAGAGTTTTTCTGATGCAATGTCTTTGTTGTACGTGCTTAATAAACTAAAATTTAATATCGAGAGAAATTTTCAATTGGAAGCACGCGAGCTTGCGGATCAGTTTAAGTGCATTAATGTAAGCTTAAATATGTGATGCATGCAGATATTTACAGTTTGATGCGATTTTTAAATCTTAAATTTAATTAATTGTAAAGGTACCGTAATATTACAAGATATAATAATAAAATTTAATTTATTAATAAAATTTAATTTATTTTTTAATGAGATCAAAAACACTAATTTTATATTAAATACGTATTTAAGATATCTATCGAGTATTCAAATATTGATTAGATATTTTTCTAGATAATATACGCAATGAAAGAATGCAATGATAGTGAATATAGAAATACTAGCTGTACATTGAAAGAGTATTAGTAATACTGTAGAAATTCTAAAAAAAGACTGTTAACTGAAACTAATTTAACAATTTTATTACTTAAAGTAGACAATAAAAATATTTAATTATTTAATATCTATGAAGTATCATTACTACAAATTTAAAGAAAAATCAGATCTTTACTAAAAAAAAATAAAAATAAAAAATACTTAAAATCTTTACTAATAAAATGGAAGGAATTAAACAGTAAAATAGACAATTGAATCACAGCACAATTTCTATACACAAATACTTATTTCTTATATATTATCAGAGTAATATAAACATTTTACGTTAAAATAAAAATTAAATTTTTATTGAAAATTATTTCTTGCATCTATAAACATCATTTTTATAAATATAGCTGATCTGAACGCATCATAATAAATGCTTTATTTTACCATTTACATTACACTGAGAAAAATGTCATAAGAAAATTTAAAATATCATGTAATAAAAAATTACTATGTAATATAGTATATAATTTTTTTGAATGCGATTTAAATTTAAAAAAATTTTATTTCCGTTGTTCGTATTTTCAGAACTAATGTTGCATTGAAATCTAAATTAAATGATAGAAATAATAATTTTTTTTTTTTATGGTGGCTAGGCTCGATCCCCGCGGGACCTTCGGCTTGGCAATAGGACGTGATAACCACTTACCCAAATAAGATTCTTGACATGACAATTTTGGAACTTATACAAATGGAACCATCGATCACGAGAGAACTTC
>JAWWEM010000010.1:7205404-7223903 GCA_035582935.1 Ormyrus thymus
GCATAACCTATTCGGTTTTTGCACCAGAATCTATGAGATTTTATTAGTTTTTATAAGATCGTTTCAATAGGGTAGAACCGTTTACGAGCGTCAGTTTTGCCTAATTTTTCAGAAACGAAGAAAAAGCGTATTTGCACGTATATTCCCGGCTGCAAGGGACCTATAAAAAATAATAAAATAAGTGAAAAACGGGTGTAAAAACCTAATGGGATGCACCCTTTTTGCACTCTTTTTATTGGATTTACAGGACGTTTGCAACCGGGTTTAGAAGTGTTACGGTCATTGTTATGACCTAAACAAAATACGATCAAAAAATTGTAACATTGGCCATTTTTGATTTAATATTTTGATTTGATTAGAAATGATAAACATATATAATATATTTGTAAAAAACCATTTTACTTTATATTTTACTGGTCAAAATAAGCGATACTTTAAATTCCTATTACGGAAAAGAAACGATAAAATCCGATAAACTTCTAGTAAAGTGGTGCAGATTCATACACAAATCCCGATAAAATCTATCGGTTTTTATCGGTTTTTACAAGTCTTTTGGAAATTCGTCGAATTACCGTTCGAGCTGATCCGTCATCCGTGCAGATGCAGCATACTGAATTACCGATTGGCGCCGCCACAGCAAGGCGCCCACGTTCGCGGCTTTGGCCGAGTATATCGCAATCAGCGCTGCAAACGTAAAAAGCGGAAGTGGCTCCTTTCGGATCGCTTGGTGACGCCGCTCTCGCGGTCTCGCTCCCTCCAAAAGCGCGGGGCCGTTGGCAGGCCTGACCAGGCGAGCCGTACCCACACAGAGCTGTGGCTGGGTAGTTTACAAATAAAATGGCCGATACACGGAGGCTAGTTCGTGCGGTGCCGTGAAAATGTGTGCGTCCTCTCGCAGCCTTGCCTTCCCGCATCAGCAGAAGCGCCGACCGAGGAGGTAGCGCGCGGCGAGCGCGCACCGCTGCCGCGAGGGAGCTCGCGCCGATGCGGCTCGGGACCGCCACCCCTGGTGCAGTCGAATATACACAAGCCGCCGCCGCCGCCAAGCCGCCACCTTTCCTTGTAGTGCTGCGTCGCTGCGCACGCACACAAAGCCGCGACGCAGAAGGAAAGAGAGAGTGATAGCGGCCGCGAGCGGGACAGAGACGGACGTACACAAGCCCCGGGGACCGTCGTGACTGCCTCTCTGGCTCGCGCGCGTGTGTGTCGCGCGTCCGTGTGCAGGCACGAGCGCGCACCAGGCCGCCTCGTCGCCGAGAGCGAGTGTGAGAGCTAGCCGCGCTCGCGTGCGCGACCAGCACGCACGAGGCCGCAGCCATCCAGCCGCCAGGAGTCAGCCCCCCCGCTAACCTCGCCGCCATCATCGGCGGCCCAGTGAGCGACAGAGACAGACAGCGCCGCGAGACAAAGCAGAGCCCGGGCAGGAAGACGCCGCCGACTCCCCGGCCGAGAGCGGGACGCCGGCGACGAGGAAGGGGCCTCTGTCGTCCTTCTGACCGATCAGCGGATTTCCCCCTCCTAAGCAGCCCGCCAAGGGTACCAGTGTGTGAGTGCCGCGAGCGCGCGAGAGCGACAGAGACGGAGAGCGTCGCCGCAGTCGTCTTGGTCTCAGCAGCGCACAGCACACAGAGAACAGACACGCATAAAGGAAAAGGAGAGAGAGAGATAGGGGAGAGCGTGTGTATACGCGCCGCCGACACACATCTCCTCGCTCCTCGTGTTTCCTCTTTTCACTTTCGTTACCGCCTGCCCGTGGACGACGTTGTTGTTCTTTAAGGTTATTCAATCAGGGACGCGCCGGCCACGCAGAGAGAGCGGACGCGGGGACAATAAGCCGAGGCCGCTCGCGCGGTTCTCGCCTCTCTCTGTTTGTTTTCGGGAGGAGGAGGAGGCCTCCGTTCCGATTTTTTCCACTTGAGGACTAACTCTGTAGAGTTTGGGGTAGAGGGGAGTGCAGTTTTTGTTAACTGGAGGACATCGGAGGTGTGCGAGGGACATATAATGATCCTCGCCGTCGACGAGCCTAAAAATTGGGATACTGGAGCGTGACACTTATCACCTTGCTCTGGAGCCGTTAAAGATATTCCCCGCTGACCAGTTCGTCATCGTGGAACAGGTGGTTGGCCCTGAAGATGTATTGACTACAGATAGTGAAGAGCCTACAGTCACTACGGCTAGTAGTCAGGCCAACGCCTCCATCACCACTTTGACGAACATGTGCACCACTCCTGGTAATACCGGTACTGGGTTTGGGTATGCCACATGGTCATTTAGCGGACCCGGGAATGACAGCCGGGAAAATACACAAAGTGACATCGCCGGTACCATCAGCTACGCAGCAGTTAACAACAACCAGGACCAGGGCTCGAGTCCTAAGATTCAGATCGATGTCAAACCAGCAAAGATACAAAACAGCACACACAGAAGAGCCATGTTTACCATGAATGAAGGCTGCCAGCAAACACCCACCACTACACATCACAGTCACACAACAGGAGCTCATAATCAAACAACCCACGTAGCACATGTTAGGACCAAAAAGCATCATGATGTATTTGCATTGTGTGACAAAGCTGGTTGCACATGTGATGCAAATCATACCACTACACAACTTTTCCCTAACACATTAGTTTTTGCAACAGATAAGCACACCATGAGCAAGCATTTCATGACTCCCATAGGCCCCTTACAACTCACAGCTGAAGAATGCAACGAAATCCTGATGAAGAGAGCAGCAGCAGCTTCTAACCAGTCCAATTCCAACAATGTAGCGTCCAGTCAAACAGATACTACTGCTCACTTTGGTCATGTTCTCACTCATGTAAATACAACACAGGTAGAAACAAAGCCCAAGACACAACAAGATATAGGATCGCAAGCTCGGGTGCCTAAAGAAAGGCCGTACTCCTGTCCAGAATGTGGAAAATCCTTTTTACTAAAACATCACCTAACAACACACGCAAGAGTACACACAGGAGAACGGCCTCATATTTGTGTGCACTGTGGCAAGAGTTTTGCGCACAAACATTGTCTACATACTCATCTACTCCTCCATAGCGCAGAAAGACCTTTCCAGTGCCGGGAATGTAAAAAATCCTTTACACTAAAGCATCATCTGGTGACGCATACTAGAGTTCACACAAGAGAGAGACCATTTGTATGTCCTGAATGTGGAAAAGCTTTTCCACTAAAACGTCATTTAGTAACACATAGTAAATTCCATACTGGAGAGCGCCCCTACGTCTGTGAAGAATGTGGAGAGTCTTTTGCTCAGAAAGAACACTTGACCATGCACTCGCGCTTCCATGGCAGTTTGCACCCCTTTGTTTGCCCTGATTGTGGCATGAGCTTCCAGCGAAAGTTTGAACTAGTTAACCATGGCCGTCTACACGGTAGGATACCACACAGTTGTACAGTATGCGGGAAAGAATTTTTACAAAAGAGGACACTACTGGCTCACATGCGGCTGCATTCTGGAGAAACTCCTTTTGCGTGCACAGTATGCGGAGAAGCTTTCCCAAGGAAATCGGATCTAATAGCCCACTCCAAGATTCACAATAGTAATAATTCAGATTCAGATACAAAACCATTTACGTGCCGGTTAGTGATAACAATTTGAGCGACCAAAATTTTCAGTCTTACTTATTCTATATTTTTCTTACTCATATTACAGGGAATGCGGATTAGAATTTAATAACAGGGAAGCCCAAACATTGCATTTAAGGTTACATTCAGCTGATAGGACACTTGTCACTGATCTCTGTGGACTTGCTGCAACATTTCAACAAACAACTGGACATTTTCTTACAGCCAACACCTCCAGTTCTCATCAGGTAAGCTTTAATCCGCATGGAATAGAATATTTAAGATAGAATTTTATTTCAAATCACAAAGGAATTCAATTCATAGTTCAGAATAATTCTTTAGTTAGATCAGAAAACTACTTTTGTAGTATGTTTTTATGGATAAAATAATTATTAACACTTTTAGAAACACAAATGCTTATCTTAATAACTAATAAATGCTTTTCTACTTATTGTTTAAGTCATTTGTTATCTTGATTACACATCAAATTAAAAGATTTTATAGTAATTTAGCATTTTGTAGAACAAAATAATTTAATTTTCAAATTAATTGATTTAGAGGTGTAATTTATTAAATTGTGTTTTTCATTAGTATGTAAATAAAATTCCGTATGTAAATTCTGGATGAAGGTCAGACATAAAAAGTATATATCAGTAACAGTTTAAAAAAATAAGTAAAGTTTGTTAAAAAACTTAATTTTTAAAATATTGCTAATTTAATTCACTCAAATCACTAAATATTTCACCATAAAATATAAAAGAGATAAAAGAACTTACTATATGACAAGTATCATTATAAAGATGTTTTAAAAATTCGTAAATAGAGAATATAAATTTCTGTTTATTATTGAAATATAGGGAAAAAATCAAGATTTCATCTTAATATTTTTAAACGAAATTTAAATTGCTTTGCTAAAATATTGTAAAGTTTGTTCATTTTTAAACTTTTGCTATCTTGTAGATTGCACTAATGATATTTAATTAAAACATTTTTAACAAGTGAATATTTTTTTTTTAACATGTCTGAACATAAATGAACTACAGTAAAAAAAATTTTCTAAGAAACAGAATGCTTACTAGGTAGCAACACAATATTCCACAATTTTAAAGTTTCAAAGTAAGAAAATCATTGTAAAAAAAATATTACAAAAGATATCAAAAAGCATCATAAATGTCAAGAGACTGTCGATCTTTTTTGACTTTCTATTGAAAAAAATAACTTCTAATTTTGAAAAAAATCGCAGATGAACGGACCGCTAGGATCATCGGGCTCAAGCGTTAGTCATATGCACGGAGCCACGCAAACCTCTCCACCGGTTGGCACCGGTCCGAAGCCAAAGCCCCACATATGTCCTGACTGCGGTCGCGGCTTTGCACAGAAGCACGGTCTGTCGCAACACCAACGGCGGCACTCCGATGGCAGCTGCCACATCAGGTCGCACGTGTGCGACAAGTGCGGCAAGGCCTTCTTCCAAAAGAACCACCTGCTGCTCCACCAGCGTCAGCACATGGATCCACCGCCCAGCATACTGCGTCAACAACAAAGGCAAGCTGCTCAAGCAGCGGCACAAGCAGCACAACAAGCTACTGTCGCTGGAGGCAATGGTGGAACGCAGGTGATCACGGTGGAAGGCCACCAGATCGACAGCAAAGCCATTGCATTGCAGGCTATACAACAAGTCCAGCAGCAGGTACAGCAGCAACAAGCCGCGCAACAAGCCGCTCAACAACAAGCGGCTCAGCAGCAAGCGCAACAACAGCAGCAGCAAGCACAACAGCAGGCAGCAGCGCAACAAGCGCAGCAACAGGCACAGCAGCAAGCACAGCAGCAGCAACAACAGCAGCAGGCGCAACAACAACAGCAGCAGCAGCAACAACAGCAGCAGCAACAGCAGCAAGTGCAACAACAGCAGCAAGCGCAGCAGCAACAGCAACAACAAGCGTGTTCTGTAGATACTAAAGCAATACAGTTGAACGTCACCATGTGAGACGATTTTTCGAAAAAAGATGATTGTTGGCAAATTGCTCTCGATTCATTAGCGCACCCACACCCGCTGCCACTACCGAACCCTCTGCACGCACTTCTCTTGTACTAACAATAACATAATAGATATATTTATTATCTAGATTTCAGTATGATGAAGTAACCGATTTTATTACAAGACAAGAGTATATATGAAGAAAAAAAATTATAAATATTCTAAGTATGTAAGGCTTGTAACAAGAAAATAAAAGTAACCATATATTAGTGTTTTACATATACTTTATATATTATATATAAATATTTACTTTAGATACATATAAAAGAGTGTAAGATGGCAATGACGATGTCGCGAGTGTTGAAAATAATTATTGCTCTGCTACTGCTCTGCTGCACTGAGTTTCACGAGAATCGATCATAGAGAAAAGAAGTAAATCTGTAGAAGTTAGTTGCCTTACAACGTCGCGCTGTATGAGAATCATTAAAAATTAAATTTTTCTTTTCAATTACTTAACTCGTGTACTTTTCAACACGTTTTAACTAAAAAAAATTACGAACTTGTTTGCTTTGTAAATTTTTGATTATGTTAAATGAGAATCAGAAAGTGTTTTATTGTAAAATCAAATATCTCGCCGATTAATAAGAAATAATATAGAAACAGTAGAAGGTGGCGCCATACGCCGATCGTGTCGAAAAATGAATTTGCGCGCGCACAAAGCAGAATGACAAGAAAGAGAGAGATAGACGAAAGGTAAATAGAGAGGAGAGTGAGGAGGGGGTGGCAGACGGTGTGCACTTACGAGGCATTTGGAATCACAAAGACGCGCGATTCTCTCTTTACGACGCAACACGTTGTCGCGTAAGCTAACAAGCGCCTTGCGACTACTGTCTCTAAAAGAGTCCTTGGAAGCCAGGCTTCTATTTTTTTAAGATGATTGAAAATCAGGAAATGGAGCCATATGATTTATCTTTTTGCTAAGTAATTCAAGCTTTTTTGTAACAAATCATAATGAGGAAAAGTTATGTGAAAACATATGTTCTATTTTTTGTTTACAATCTATTTTATAATAATTTGTTATTTTGTAAAAATTATTTACAAAGTAATGGTTACATGATTAAACGTTTGAAAAAGAGTTGTAACTTCATAGTGTAAAAGGATGACAAATGAAACTATAAAAATTGTTGAAAAAGTGATTTTTTGTATTACAAACTCAGCATTCCATGGTTTAATTTGTAAATAAATTGAGGCTATTTTTCTTGAAAACGTGCTAATAAACTTTTAAACATGCAATCATTTATTTTGTATATCTTACTTTTTAGAAATATAAATTTGTTAATGACATATGGTTATGTATATTCAAATCGGCGCAGATATTATTTTACCGAATATTTTTCTAAAAAAAAAAACTCGATCACATTTTTGATAAAATTATAACAAACGATTTCTAAAAAATTATTTTACAAAATAAAATATACAAGAGCGTTATAAATTTCGCTTTTAAAAATTGTATCTATGCATTATTGAAAAATTCATATTTCTTAAAAAAATTATAAATTTGCATTCCATACGGAAGCGGTTCATCAGATTCCCTGTTTTCAATTTTTGAATTAAGAAATAGTTGCATTTATTTAATAAATGTGAATGAATGCCGAGAATATGTGCGGTAAATATTATACCAGAGTATTGTACGTTGTAAAGAAATAATTATTTTACAGACGTTCATATTTTTACATACATTTCCTCATTGCTTATAATTATTTTACTTAAAACAATCCAGTTTTGTTCTGTATAGTGACATAGTTACTTTTATAAATAAGAATAAAAAAGAATAAAAATGGTTTCAATATACTTACATTTTTCTATACTGATTTAAAAAATATATAGACAATTACATGTAGGAAAACGATCAAAAGACAAATTTCAGACGCCATTAATTTTAATAAACAAGTTTATCAGTATCAGTGGGGTTAACTACAAATATTAATGGTTCCTTTTCAATGGATTAAATAATTTCGTTCTATAATCAAGATAGATAGACAAAGATAGCAGAACTTCAAATATTCTTCAGCCTAGTTGTACAATACTGAACTGTAATTTTGATCACAACTTCCTCATAGGAAGTACATTATAATCATCAGTAAATAATTTGTAAATACTGAATTGTCTCAGCAGAGTTTTAATTAACATGATCGTACATCAGATAAATTTTATGGTGCATCTGTGTACTGTAACAATACATTTATACCTACTTGTAGTATATTTATTTTTAAAATAAATATATTATACATAAGAATAAAAACATCATCACTAAAACCAAATGTAAGAGCTGCCCTTAATTTGACTTTGCACTTCAGTAAAAAATTATTCCAAAACTTTAGCAAAATTTAATTATTAATTTCTCTTTGTCTTATAACAACAATTATTTTAACTTTGAGTATAAATGCATGATAATCAAAAAGTTTTTAAATCTTAAACCTTGTTCCCATAAATCAGTCACGTGTGTTTCCTTAAACGTGTAGTTTATTTTCTTGCGCTTTCAGAGACTTTGTTTTGATTCTGAAGCTGCGCAATGCTAAAGCTTTATTTGAAGGAAATATGCAGAGCAGTGGCCGAGAATAAACAATAATTTGTATCTGTAAATTCATTCGATTTGTTTATATTTTCTTTTGTAAAAGACCCTCACAATTTGACAGTTAATTTTTAACGTGAATTAAAACGCGCATTTAAGTCATAAATAATATCTGAACTGAAAGCTTGTACACCTAAACTTCATAATCTGAAAAATGAATGTTATTGTGGTACAATTATTGTAATGCTCATAAACAAAAACTGATAGCATATTATATCGCTTACGTAATCTTTTACCGGTACAAGCTTATATAATATTTTAAATGCCATAACAGTCATTTTTTAATTCTATGAATGCTTGTGACTTTTTCTTGGCGTTAAACCCCCGGCAAGGTCAATCAGTTGCATTCTTTAAACCCGGAAAACGTCTTTAATTATTTGAAATGGAACTGACTTTACCAAACGTTAAATTTTGTACTATGTGTCGTAAATGGACTAATGGCCAGTGAAAAGAATTTAAGTCTAATGTTTACAGGGAAGAGACGTACAATTCACCATTCTTTTAACCTGTAATAGAATTATTAAAGAATCATTACAATTTATAGTATAAGCACGTTTTTATATCAATTTTTTATAAAAAAGCAAAAAATTTTTCAAAATCAAGCTAGCAATAAAATAAATGAACAGATTTCCTACAAAAATTACGAGGGCTCACATTACCAAATAAAGTGAGTTTATGCACGTTCATCATATCCGTGCAGATTTCACTGACAGTATGCCTTTATTAACGTGTAATGATAGAACTCTGTGCTTGTAAAATGTTATGTAATCCAATTGAATTATTTGACTTCTTAAATTTTGTACAAAGATATCGAGTAAAAATTTAACTTTGGCCCATTAGTTGAGATCAACGTTTCTTCCCTGCTCATTTCCGCAAGTAAAAAAAAAGGAAAATCTAGATTCAATCAAACGATCACAATTCTGTACATCGACACGTACAATTTTCCGTCGAAGCGAACTTATACCTAAAAATTATTGGTAAAATATCACGCGTTTTATTCACGACAGTGAAGAAGGAAGAACACATTTTCTCGAACATGACGCGGAAAGGCTGTAAAAGACTTGGATTTCATGAAAATGGACGTGAATTTTTCTGTAAATTAACGAATGGTTTCTCAGTCATGCGAGAAATGTCTTTTCCTTCGGGCGTTGAATTCGAGGCTTCTTTCTCGATTTTTATTTTGACGACGTAGAGTGAAAATTGAGGCGAATCGTCGAATTGCAGATAGAAAAGAAAGAACGCTTGTGCATATATTTCTAGAAATGTATCTTGTTTTCTGTTCGTAGACTTCATAGAGGGAGAGAAGGCGAGAAAAGTGTTTGTGCTTCTATAAATAAGCGGCGCTTGGCATTTTTCACTTGTAAAATAGTAATGTTCTATGGTTGCACTATCGGCATAGTGCGAGCATTATTTCTTTGATCAACCGCGTTCCTTTATCATCTGATTGATCAGTGTTGCACGTGCTTGATAGTTTTGGAAAAGATTCTTTAATCAGTTTTCTACAATTTTGGGAGACGGGCATCGAAATTGATTTATATAAAGTATTCAAATTGTTTTTTTTTTCCTAGGGGAGAATTACATTGTGGTTCAAATAATCTTTTCTAAAGCAGTCGAAGGTGCTAGACAAATTGCGATAAAAAAATTCTTGTAAAAAGTATCGAACTTTGTTAGATTTATCCTATGACATTTGAAAAAAAAACTAAATTCGTACAATATATGAATAAAAAAATTGTATACTAATGTAATTGGTCTTGTTTTCCTCGCTGTTATAAAATTTTGTAGACTTTTTTCAACAATGATCTGTGCAAGTGACTATTTCCAATAATTTTTTCTACCAAACCCGAAAACTAGTATTCTCAGAGGAGCTCTTAAACATTATAAATATTCCGAACAAGCAGCAATAAAGACTAATAAGTTTCCTAAAAACGTCGCCAAAATCTCGTCATTTCAACGGATTTCAAAACTAAATCCACGCATCCGACTCGGTATTCTGAAAATAATCAGTTCCCGTGCTGCAAGACACTAGTTTCCGGGTATCGCGCGAGTGTGCTCTTATCGTTTTCTAAGTGTGTAGAGGAGAAAAAATGATTAAGGGAAAACGGGCCAGGCGGCGATGCACGTACGAATGCGAGGGAATGAAAGGGCGAGAGATCGCGGGCTCAATATACGTGCGAGTGAAAGCGAGAAAGAGGAGGAGAAAATGTGGGAGAAAAGTTGTAAGAGAGATAGCGGAGAGAAAGAGGTCGACGAGAAAGAGAGAGAGAGAGAGAATGAAAAAAATCGCGAATGCACCCGCGAGGAATGTCATTGTGCGCCACGCGCGCGCTGTATTATACTTACTTACATCTACGTGTGAACGCGTTAAACGTGCTTGTGTGCGTCTGTGTGTGTGTGCGAGCGCGTCACCCCACCTTCGCATCTGCAAAAAAGCTGAGGCATAGAGAGCGAGAGAAAAAGAGGCCGATAAGCGACGAAAATTATGTAGCGTCTAGAATAATACTGAAAAAAAAAAAAAAAAAAACGATAACAATGTGCTCCATCGTATTTTATTTACGATTTACCTCGTGGATAAGCCTTAGGCAGATAAAGTAACATGCAAATAAACGATTAGTTCTTTTCTTAGATGCACTTTTTTCTAACGTCATTGCTCCTTCTTTGCACTCATTTATTTGGTTAAATCGATTGCAAGAGTAAAAAAATACTTGCTTCTGATGAATCATTGGAAAACTTTTTGGTTCTTTGCCTTTTCAGTTTCTTTACTTTTCTCGAATTTCTTGTAAATTTTAGATAAATGCCAGATGTTACAAAGCACGATTTTTGTTAATTTACCGAAAACATATCTTTCATTTCTCAATTGAATGTTTCAAGGATACTGCAATCTTTGCAAAAATGTATTAGTGTATTCACACAAGTAGAAAATGGCTGGACCAGGTCAGACGTATAAAACATCATTTTACTTTTATAAATATTAAAATCTTTTTTCGTCTTCATTTTATAATTTATATTTCGATAATTAATAGGATTAAGGCGTTCTGCTAATATGGATATGCGCTAATGTGCGTCGTAAATTTTATGATATGAAAAGATTTATAGTAAAAGCTGCAACAATTACTTTAATTGTCCAATTTCCAATGTTGCTATTAATACATTTGTTATATCCATACGATAATAACTATCATGTTGGAATAAACTTTTATTAGCCCGTTAAAATTACTTTAACCGATATTGGAACGTTATTAACTAATTTTAATAATTGTGTAATATTTTCAAAAGGGTAGTATTTCTATTAAATTCAAATTCAAGTAAAATTTAAATATGATCTTGCTGCCGCAAAAGTTGTTCATATTAACTTCGAGAATGTTCCGAGAAAGATTTCAGCTGATGGAGATTATCTGAAAGTTTCTTATCGACGTAATTGGACGAATGATGGACTTCTATTAATATTTATACGGTTCGTAATAAACTAAATAACCGTGCTGATTTTAATTATTCTGGCAAGAGTGCGACACGTTCCCCGGTTGTTTGAAAGATTTGTTTTATAAGTGACATTGACGCGCCTATAAAGGCTTCAATTTCGCAACTATATCCTGCAGCAATCTATTGTAAAAGTTATTTAAATCTCCTATTGTGCCTGGAGAATTGATAAATCAGACGATTAAATGCCCTCATATTTGCGATACTAAAATAGCTCATAAAAGCAGAAAGAAATGAAAATCAATTGAAAGCTCAATCGAAAAATTTACGCACTCGACGCCTGACGCAATAACGTTTAAATTTAGTCTTGCTTTTAGAACCTCCA
Source organism: Ormyrus thymus (assembly GCA_035582935.1). Taxonomy (NCBI): domain Eukaryota; kingdom Metazoa; phylum Arthropoda; class Insecta; order Hymenoptera; family Ormyridae; genus Ormyrus; species Ormyrus thymus. The sequence continues at coordinate 7,217,399 of JAWWEM010000010.1, forward strand.
AGAATTTTAAAATCCCATTACCAGCCGCCAACAACAGTTCACAACAAGAGCGTAATAACGATCCCGGAATTACTTTTTAACAATGCTCCCGAGCGTAGTTAAAGCGCATTTGTATGCGGCGTAAGTACAGAAATGGTTCTAAGCCCGAAAAAAGTCTCGATACCCCCGACAAAGAAAGCGCGTGGAAGCGGCAGTATATACAAAGCTCCAAACTAGCGGAGCGTCGCGCAGTCGAGCCACACACAAAGGAAGAGCGACGGCTAGAAAAACAGTCACGTACGCGCGTCGCATCTAACTTGCTCGCTCGGAACGCAAAATAAAGGAATCTAATGGCGCCCGGCTCGTGAATCCTTTTCTCGGCTCTCCAACGTGCCAGCATTTCTTTGTTCGCCTCGCATCACGCGTCTGGCGCACGTGAGCCGCCCGAGCCCGAGGCGTGCGTGCACAGACGCTCGTAGTCCGCGCTCTTCTTCCTTCGGGAAAACTGAAGAAAAATGGAAGGAGCCGAAGGCGCGCGCGGGGGCCCCGCGATAAATCATCGCGCGCGGATACGCGAGGACACCTGCGCACAAGAGAGAGCGCGTGGCGATCGTGCGCTATCCGATCGCGCGCGGCGCGCGGGCTCCTTCCTTCGAAATTTCGCGCCACCTGGCGATTGTGTCCGCAAACAGCTGGCTCGCAGCGACGCGCACGCGCACCGAGCTCTGTTTGTCTGTCGTCTCGCTCTCGCGCCAGCGCGCACGCTTTTTCCTCTTGTTCACTCTCGGTCTCTAACTCTCTACCTCGCGACTGGCCGCCGAATTTTTCCCGAAGAGCTGAATCCGCTGTTTACCCGTGCATTCGAGAGGCCTTTGCCGGAGATACGAGCCCGGGAGGAGAAGAAAGAGTGGAACAGCGCGCTTCTTTCCTTTGTTTCTCCGTCTCCTACTACTTGGCCGTCTTTTCTATCGCCGTCTCTCTCAAAACACCTATACAACAACAGCGCCTCGCGCCGTCTCTCTCTATTACGCAGCGCCTCCACCAGCTCTTTAAATCCGCGAGCGCACAATAACATTGCCCCGACTGTCGCTAGGCGCCTCTCTCCGAGCTCTTCTCCAGCAAACGCACATTACGCAGCAGCACCCCGAGCCCAAAGTCCGCAGTTGAGCGTCGTTAGCGATGCCGCGAATCCGCTCGACAGGCGCCGATGTTCAGCGAGTGCAGGGGTGGGTGTAGGAGCGGCAGAACGGTGCAGAGTCCGTCCTTGTCGGAGTAGATGTATATAGAGGCGTACGGAGAGTCTGGCAGTAGGCGCTCGAGCCGAGGCACACTCAGGTCGCGCTCGCATAGCAGCAGCGCAGCATCGCGTGTGTTCCGCTCTCTCTCTCTGGGAGCCGAGAGCCGAGCTAGAAGAGCGAGACGGAGGCACTCGCGGCCCGTACGTGCAGGACAAAGACGGGGCGGACGTGCGCGGACGGAGAGGCGAAATAAATCGAAGAACTGCGACGGCGATCAGCAGTAGCAACTCCGCGCTCTGGCCGTGTGCACCGCGCGCGACTCCGCGCTCTCTCTCTCCCAGTGCGTGCCCAGTGTGTGTCAGTGCGCGCTTATTACGGAGCAGGAGGAAGGAAGAGGAAGGAGAGGAAGGACCTGTTGTCGATTTCCTCGTCGAGAGCCACAGAGCCAAAAGCAGCGGGAGAGAGAGCAGAGGAGGAGCGGCAGGCCTCGTTGAGATGGTCGAGCAAGTGGACGCGAGCTTGGATAAGCAGCAGCGGCAGCCTGGCTACTACCACTCCAAGTCCCGGAGTCTCGCGGCCTGCGAGGAGCAGCCGTGATCCTCTGCTAGGCAACAACGGCGGCAACTTGCATATGGAGGTGCGTTCTTCCGTGCCCACTTCTATTTTTGTTTTGATCGGAGGCTTTGTTTTGCTCTCTCCGCGAGCGAGAGAGAGAGAGAGAGAGAGAACGATAGATGGAATTGCGCAACGATGGAGAGCAGCGCAGACAGCTGAGAGGGTCATTGCGCGCAGCAAAGTCGAGCTTGATTTTTTCAGCGGCGCCAGAGCACAGAAAGAGAGAGAGAGAGAGAGAGGAGGGAGACCTACTTCGGAGGCAGCCCTCGGAGACTGCGATGTGTGTTTTCTCTCCGTCTCGCTCTACGCGGGGAGGCCCCCTCTCTCTCTCGCTATTGATTGCGTTTTGACATCCCCCGCGATCCTTTTTCAACACAACGCGGGAATCGACCCGGCCAGCCACGGCAGCCTCCCCTCAGACGGAGACGCTCCCCGGGTTTTCCAGGACGAGAACGTGCCCTTTTTTTTTTTGTTAGTGGGGCAGCGCGCTGTTTCCAGGGGCCCTTGCTTTAAAGGGTCGCGCGCCCGCTTCGGCACAGTTTCGCGCGAGAGTCTGTTTATACGCTGGCGGAACGTCGCGTGACGCTAAATCGCTGCTTTTAACTCTATCTCTCTCTCTCCCTCTCTTTCTCTCTCTATCCTTCGCTTCATCCGTCGACAAGTTTTTAGCTGTGCACGCGGCTATATAATCGCGCAGGTGCCATTGACATTCTCGCTCCTCCGGTTCGCCAGCCGTGGCATTATAGCCCCTATCGCTTCGCTTTCCTCTTTATTTTTGTTCCGCTCGCCACTTGCCTCTTACTTAGCGGACTGCCTGCACGCGCCGTCCAGTCCGCGGCGTGCGCTCTCGCCTGCCTTTGTGAGCGGCGTCGTGCATGCAGGTTCCGCGGAGAGTCTCATCGATCGAGAGCCCGAGAGAGAGAGAGAGCTCGTGCATCGATTCGCGAGAATTCGACGACCCGGCCCGGCCGATTTCGGTTGAAGACCGGGGCTGATAACCCAGTTCTCGTTGCACACTCGCGTCGGGGATAAATCTTGCCCCGCTTTTCGGCCTTTCGCAATGACCCTTTCTAATGTTCCGCCTTAGCTTGAAACGCGAAGCGCTGAAGGTCGCGCTCGTTCTCTTTCCTCTTTTTTTTTCTCGTTGCGCCTCGGTTCGCGAGCGCGGGAGAGCAGATTCGGTTGTGCGTTCTATCGATTCGCGCGCGGATGCGCTTTTTTTGACCAACGGACGGACAAAGGGTGGCGATTTAGAAGTTGATATTTACATAATCGTAATCGAATGTCGAGCGCGAGGGTGAGGGGCTTTTTTTTGTTCAATTGGCGCGCGAGGCGATGGCAAAGGTTAACGAGCGACAAATGCAAAAGAGATAATATGAAAAAGAGCTTTCTTGGGGCTACTTTGACATTCATGAAACAATGCATTACACGGTCCGGTTTGGAAAAGGTCGTTTATGTTAATCGATTCTCGCAATTAGCGTGATGTAATAATGAATTTGAAAATGTGATTGATGTCGGATTATAAATTGGATAAAGTGCAAATGAATGTTAATACGGAACAATAATAAAATGCTCGTAAAGTGATGAAACTGGCGGCCACTAAAGAAATTACGAAATCGAGTAAAAATAATAAACTAATAAACGTCAATTTGGAAACGAATTTCATTAAATTTCATACAATTTAAAAGCACTTTAATAACGAATATTTAATTACCGTTTCGAAAAGCAAGGTAACAATGAAGGGAAGATTATTGTCAGTGTAAATAATGTGCCTTTAATGAAACAAGCGCGTCAAACAAATCAAAAATATTCCCAACGCCTGATAAGAGTACGAGCAAGTAGTTTCTAAAGTCTTTGAAAAAACGAAGCCCCGCTTTCCAAACGAGAGGATTAATTTTCGAAAAAAAGCGACTCGTAAACTATTGCCCGCCCGTCAGGCTTTACGTCTCTCTAAAGTAAAACAATATTGCGCGATATTGGCGCTTCCGAGCCGGGCGCCGAGCAGTTAAAAAAGTCGTTTTCAAAAAAAAGGGGGCTTTTAAATCCTCGTTGCCGCGGGTTTTATCTCTCCCGAGCAACAAAGTATCGCCGCGATATTGAGGCTTCCGCGTCGGGGCGGTTGAAAAAAAAAAAACCCCTCTCGCAAGAAGCTCCCAGAATTAGATAACAACAACCCGGAGGAAGCAGCAGAGGCAATTGCGCAAGAAGAATTTAATCTCCCGCGGGCATAACCCTCATCGGGTAGCTCTGCTCTCTCGGCTCGAGAGGAGCCTATCAGCTTCCTCGAAATACACTCGCTCCCTTATCAGCATCCTCGCGTTCTTTGTCCGCCTCCTCCTTTGCTCGGGCTGTTGCCGTGCGTCGAGAGCCTCTCTCTCTCTCTCTCTCACTCTCTCTCGCTCGGAGCTCTCAGCTGACGAGACTCGGCGGCCGTCAGCTGCCCTGATGCGCGAATTTCCCCGCTCTCCTCTCCTCGCGCTCTTTGTCCAGGCGCTCTCTCACACAGTGCTCGGCGTGCGTGTAGGTGCGCAGGGCGAGCTGCGCAGCGAGCGACGGACGGCGGCAGCGGCGGCTCTCCTCTCCTCTCCCAGCGCTTTCCCGTTACTCAGCGCCGCCGCCGCCGCCGCCGCCGTCGCTGCTGCTGCTGCTGCTGCTGCTTCAGAGCAGCGCCGAGTTTTGAACTCGCTCGCCGGAGTTTTTTAACCTCTCGGGCACGTCCGTCCTCCTCGGGAAAGAGAGTCGTCGTCGCCGCCGCCTCGGCTTTCATTTCGGCGAAGTAACCTGCGCCCGCCAACCCCTTTCTCCGCTTCTTCTCCTTTTGGTATTGCATAGAGGCGAGTTGTCTTGTATCCTTCCGCAGCCGCGAGCGAGAGCCTTTGTCGTGGGAAGACGCTAAACAGGTGAGTTGTCTATCTCTCCGGGTGGCGTATCAAGTCCGTCTTTCTCCCCGCCTCCGGGGTGGTGATTTTGTTAGTTTTTTCTTTTTTTTCCCCCTCTTTTTTTGTTTACCGAGGCTTTGTCGCGAGGTCTTTAACCTCGGCACGGGCAGGTTTTCTGTCCGAGGCTCAGGGGGAAAACTTTTCCATGGGATATATTCCTTTATCGATCTTTGGGAAATCGCGCGGAAGAAGGGCCGCCGTTTCTTTTTAGAATCGGCCGATTACGTTGCAAATGAGAGTCTCGGTACGACGGACGGCGATGATTTTCGACGGACGGGTGTGGAAAATGTGGAAGCGGCGAGATTTAAGTTTAATTGCGCGTCGAGAGAGAAGCATTTCAAACGTCCCGCTGGGAAACGCAATCAAAGCGCCTCGATTAATTTTAGAGAATGCGGCTTGCAAAACAGTCGTTAAATATTATCAGAGAGCGAAATTTTGCACAGCAAGAGTCGTACGTACCCCGACTATTGTCGCACCTCTGCTCGAAGGGTGATTGTGCCTCTCGCGTATTTCCATCCTGCCGTGCCGACGACTTTTCTTTAACAGGTTATATGCAAAGTGTCAATTATATTGCACTCTGAAATACGTCGAGTATGGATTTGCTCTCGAACAATTGATGGCGACAACGATAAAAGGCGATACATAATGTACAATAATGTTTTACTTGAAAACGACGCTATGTTCAATTGACGTTAAGCTTAAATCCTGCGCTGCTCATGAAACGGAAAACGTTCGATACCATCTATGACACGAAAGCTTGATTTAGACGGATAAACAGTTGAATGTTCGTGTAAAAAGTTAAATTTCGTTGTTTACCTTTAGGGCGAAAATTCATTTGATTTATCTTGGACTGTACCGATAAGCTCAAAAAAAAAAAAGAAACGATATAACAAATGAGATTTGGAGTTTTTTTTTTACGAGCCCTTCGCCGAACCGCGAGGTGAACAACCTTTTATCTTCAAGGCGGATCCGTCAGATCTGAACGTACATTTTTCATCGCGGAAAACCGATTGCCCCGGAAGGCCAGCGGGAAACTTGAGTAGATTATAAATAAAATATTCCCAATCCAGCGATGAAACTTGCCATCGGCCGCTTTAAATTTATTATCCCGAGCATTCGTGAATACCCGACGTTACGTAAAATAATAAAGTGTCGCGGCAATAATTTTTACGCTCGTTTAATCCATAAATTACGTTTATGTATATACGCGCTTTGTCGAAGCGAAAGAAAAACTTACTTTATCTTAGAAAATAAAACTCGCATCGATGCCCGCGGTGGAAGTTTAAAAAGTACGTAATTTCCAAGCTGCAACAATATTTCCAAGTGGAATGAAAATATTTTGAGCCTGTCGGCGGCGCATTAACTCTCGCCAAAAGCGCCGAAACGCGCCGCGGAAATTCGAAAAAAGTTTCTCAGAAAAGCTCCGCGACCATAACAAATATTCCCCCCCTCCCCCTTCCCTCCCCAAAGTTGCTCAAAGAAAAGTTTCATGAATCACGTTAGCCGCGGCGCTATTTCTAACTCTTTTCAGCGCGCGATTTGCCGGCGAGATTTTCGTAACTTTATTTTCGAACGCCTGACCCTCGAGCCCGGAGCCTCGCGCGCGCCGCCGAACAAAGAGAAGCCGTCGCCGAATTCACAAAAGTCACGTCGCGCGAGCGCGCGCGCGGCCCCCGAGAAATCAAACGCGCGGGAGAGGCTCTCGGAATTACGTTCGGCGGAGAGAGAGAGAGA
>JAWWEM010000010.1:7244191-7272512 GCA_035582935.1 Ormyrus thymus
TTAAATCTAGCCCCTCTAACCCACACGAGCAAACCGATGAAACGCGAAAATTCGAGAGAGAGAGAGAGAGAGAGAGAGATCGTTTTTACGCCGCGAGCTCCTGGAGCGCGCAGCTACTGCGTACAAAGTCGGAGATAATGCGCCAGTAGTAAAAATAGCGGTGTTTATTCTCCTCCTCTATTGACCGTGCATCGGAGAGAGGAAACAAAAAAAAAAAGGAAAAATAAGCGCGCCGCGCACGTGCGATATCTGTCCCCAGGTTTGTAAACACACCAGTCGTCAGTCGCAGTATATCGGCGGCTCGAATCTCCGACGTCAACGCGGAGAGGGAGGAGCGGGGGGGGGGAGGGAGACGGCGTAGTTTTAGCTAAAAATTGTCAACCGACGTGAGCGTCGCGCGCCGCTCCGTATTTGCTCGGCAAACGTTTTTATCGGGCCGAGCTGCGCGTCCCTCCCCCTCTCCTCCGGCAGCGCCGCCAGTAATCGCGCGCATCTGCTTTTGTTTCAGCGCGTTTAGGAAAGTTTCGCGACTTATCGGGCGCCTCCCACCCCTGCCTTCCCACCTTATCGTCGCGGCCTCTCGGCGACGCGATCGCGTCGCATCGCGTGGATCAGCTGAGCGGCGCGGCGCTTGGTTTCTTTTTTTTTTCTCCTTTTTTTCTCTCTCGTTTTACGAGAGTTCGCCTCGGCCTTGTCGCTATTGACTTTGCATGCACGTGTTTTATTGCGCGTCGTATTGGCCGCGCCGAGATGCTCGCGCACGGGCAGCCGAGGACGAAGGCTCGTCGTCAATGAATCACCGGATGTAAACTCGAGCTTAAAATTCCGCCGATATCTGCATCGCGCGCGGCGCCGTGTTTACGTTTTTCTTTTCTTCTCTTTTTTTTTTTTCTTTTTTCTTTCCCCCACCTCTCTTTCGCTTTACGGCGGCCAATAAAACGCGTACGTGTGCGGGGTAATTCGCTCGGGATTGCGGCTCGCCGTGAATCAGGCTCGTAAATTTCAGCCGCGGGGAGTGTTTGAGAATGGATTAACGGAATTGCGAACGGCGGCGGGAGGCATAACAATCGCTTTCCCGCGGGCAGTCGGCCTTTTTTAATTGATTTAGAAATTGCCGCGACGACGACGGCGCAGCTTTGAGCGATTGCGCCTCGAGGCAGGCATCTTTCGGCTTCGTCTTTACGCTCCGCGAATTCGCGGTCGGCTCTTCGGATCCGGATCCTTTGCGACGACGGCTTTATCGGAAAATCCCGATTAATCTCCCGCGAGCTCGACTCTTCCTCCTCCGTCCAAACAGAAGTATATAAAACGACTCGGATGATAAACGTTGAGCGCGAAGGATTTACGAACGGAATTGAGCGCCTTAAGAGAGTTGATAAGCGCCTCGACCTCCCGCGCGAATTGACGACGATCAGTCTTTGTGAGAAAGAAAATAAATCGCTTAAATCGGAATTAACGCGTCAAAAGACGTTGTATGCCCCTTTATATCTGGCCGATAATTTTCATTTTTATCTAAAAACCTAATTTTCCGTCTCCGAGAATTCAGTTCGTTCGAACACGAGATGTTGCGCTTCCGATTTGCTCTTCTGCAAAAAAATTCGCGACGTTTAAAGATTTGCCGGCGTTCACGTAACTTGCAATAAATATGAATTACATGATCAGAATCACGGATAGAAAATTACGCGAGAGCCATTATTTTAACTGCTTTGTAACAATGTACTTATCTTATTTACTCACGTAGGCGGCTTCCTTTCTACTCTCAATCCCAGATTTTACTCCGCAAATTTCCAAGTCGCGCTAATTCCCGCGGCGATTATCTCAACCCCGCGTTAAATTAGTCCCCTCGCCAAAGAAAGCCCCCGAAAAAAAGCCTACTCATACCGATTCTCGTTGCAAAATCAGTGATACAAAGAGAAAACAAGTCAGACAAAGGAGCGCAAAGCTCCTCGTCCTCCAACAAAGCCTCGTAAAATCTCGATACGCGCCGAGAAGGAGGAAAAATTCCCCATCTCTCGCGCAGCTTCCGCTCGAGGAAAACACGCCTCTCTCTCTCTCTCCTCTCCGTCGTCCTCCGGCCGGCGCGAAAATTCCAGCGGCGCAGTTAATTTTCTTTGTCCTCGAGGCTCTCCGGCGGGCAGCCTCGCCGCGCCGCACTCTCCCATCCGCCGCGAGCGGCCGAGCGGGACACTTCTCACGTCATTGCGCATTTGCATAATGATAATTTGAATAATTCGACGTCTTCGGGCGCGGGGGGACGCGAAAAACACAAGGCCCCCGAGCGAGAGAGAAAATTCCCCCCCCGGCGCGCAACACGTGTCGCCTCCCGGTAATTGACACGATTCATTATCCCACCGGGCGTCCTTTTTTCTCCTCGTCTCCTTCGCGAGCTCTCGCGCTAATCTCTCTCGGGGAAGAGGAAGTGCGACTCCGCGCGCGCGAGCCGGCCTGATTTACGGCCCCGCCTCGGGAGGAGCGCCCGCTTTCTCGGCTCCCCGGGAATTAATGGTTTTTAATTCGCGTTTAATTTAGGGTAATCTCGCGCGTCGGACGAGGCGCGAGGACGCGCCGAGGAGTCGCGCGGCCGTCCCTCCGCGAGAGAGGATCGGGAGCTCCCGTTCCGGCTCTGCCGAGAGAGGTGCCGTGTCGCGCGCCCCTTTGTTCCAGCTGGCGGATGCGCTCTCGAATTTTTCCGGGAGGAGCGGATGAGTCAGGCTTTTTTTCGCTCGCGAGCTCTCGCTAATTCCGCGTGTTTTCTCTTGCTTTTACGTTGACTTGTATAACTCGGATCTTCTCATTCCCTTGATGCGTTGCTCAAATAAAAAGTTGTCGCGCCTTTTCTGAAGTAACGCTCGGAGTATGCCGCGCAGAAGTGCTGATTAATTTTATTCCGCCCTCGTGAATTCTGCCGGCTTATGAATTTTATCAATAAATCCTCGCGTCAAAGAGCTCTATTGATTGTAAATACATAATTGACCCAATCCTGGCGCGCAAATAATCCGCGCTGTAAATAATTTTGCGTACATGTAATACGTAAAATAAATGTTTCACCGAAGCCTTTAATTCGCTCTTATTCAATTCGATTTTAATTTGAAAATTTCAAGGCGTGCTTTCGAAACGACGCCGCAGAAAATAAAACTTTACTTGGCACGCACGCGCGAAAATTGCAAACCAGAATGGATTTACGTCCGCGACGAACTTTCTTCGCAGGGAAGCTAAACAATTTTACGGCCGTAAATCACAAGCGGACTCCCGCTTCGCGGGACTTTCAAACGCGAGTCCCGCGTCCTCCCGAATCCCCGCGCCGCGCCACTGGCGCCTCCTCGACAACCGCCCGAAGACGTCGGCGCGACCGCGCCTGAAAAGCTAATCTCCCGAGCGACTGATCCGCCGAGCATTCCCGGCGCTCGCGTCCGTTAATCAGGACTGCCGCTAACCGTTCCATCCTCGCTCGCGGGCGACTGGCATTGAGCCTCCGCCGGCCGTGCAGCTTCTCGGAAAAGCCTTAGATCGGGCCGTCAATAACAAGCGATAAGATTAGAAGCTCGTGGGCGTCTTTGTGCGCGAGGAAAGCGATCGGATCTCCGGCGGGGCGTATCGTATTCTCCGCGGGCGCTTCGAGAGAGAGAGAGAGAGAGGAAAAGAAAAGGCGTCGAAAAGAGCGCGACACCGTTATGCACCCGAGTGTCTCTCGGACGTCGTCGTCGTCGTCGTCGGCGTCGCGCGCTCTCGGCTCTGCAGAGATCTCGTTACAACCGGCTCGAATTCTTGGCGGCGCGCATTCGCAATTGGGCCAACGCGAGGCGAAGAATCGCGAGCCCGGTAATTCTTTGCGAGAGAGCGAGAGAGAGAGAGAGGAGAGGGAGAGAGAGCACGTGCCCTTAATATAAAAATTATCTCTTTCTGTGCCAGTGAACGCGTTTATTGCCCGCCGCCGCCGCTGCGAGCGCAGCGCAGCTCTCTGTGACGTGCCGTGATTTCCTTGATTCTCAATTTACAGTTAATTGAATGAAGCACACGTGCGGGCGAGAGCCTTTTTCTTCTGACCGGCCGTACGTGCGGGATCGAACGACTCTTTTTGTTAATTAAGGTTTTGTGCGCGAGGAGAGTCGGGCTGCTCTGTGCGCCTCTCGCTGCGCTCTCTGGGCTCTGGCCTTTTTTTTTTCTTCTTCCCTCGTTTCTTTTAATTGAATTGTTATGCCTTTGGGTTTCAAAGGGGCTTTTAGAGGCGATTGAAAGGTGTTGGCTTCTAGCTTGTTTTCTAGTCCTTTTAATCGGACTGGGTATAATGGGACGCCGCGCTTTTCATTCGAATTTTTAATCAAGCCGAGATTAGCGCCTGCTTTTGACTGCTGAATTTCTCCAGGTTCCTTTGGCGCGAAAGAGAGCTTTCGCTTGCTTGTACGTCGAGCTTTAATTAAACTCTTAATCACTTTAATGCACAGCGAACTGCCGGCGTTACGCTGCGCCTCGAGTGCGCGCGGAAAATGCAATAGAAAAAGGACATCAGTTCAAACGAAAATACACACTCCGAGTCAAGCGCAGTGCCGGAGCAATTTTGGTTAAATAGGTTAACAGCTGCGTAAATAAGATTGACGGCAAGACCGGCGGGGCTTTACCAATTTGGGAAAAAACTTTGTTCGAAGAAAGTACTCGCTGAAATAGACGACGTGGAGTACACGAAACGTCCGAAAATTCTAATCCAAACTGTATATACCCCATCACTCACAACACAGATCACGAAATTCCCCGATATACTAAAAATAAATTCTTCTGACCAAACAGGTGTCCCCGAAGCAGCGCTGTCTGAACCAGCTCAACAGCTGATCGTAGGCTAGAGGGTGTGCTTCGATAGAGAGAAAGAGCGAGGGAGAGAGCGAGAAAGAGTAAGAGAGAGAGAGAGAGAGCGGGAGAGAAGTCGGGGAGCACCATCATCGTCACGACGAGGCGACTCCGCAGCTCCAGCGCCGGGGGCGGGAGGCTGCCGCCAGCGCAGGGCGCACCACTCAGTTAACGAAGCAGCTGGAGCGGAGAGGCGCGCGCGCGCGCGTGTGTGTTGCTGGCGTTCCTCGGTGCCGCCGCCGCAGCCGCAGCCGCCCGCGAGCCATCATGGTCAAAACTTTCCAGGCGTACCTGCCCTCCTGCCATCGCACCTACTCGTGCATTCACTGCCGCGCTCACCTCGCCAATCACGACGAACTCATCTCTAAGGTGAGAGGGAGCGAGAGCCACGCAAACGAGCCCCCCCCCCCGTCGGCCCGAGGAGGCTTGCCTCTTCTTTTCTTTTTGTTTTTGGACTTTTTTTTGCGCGCTTTTGTTTCTCCCGGCGATGCTTGCCAATCTCGGATGAGAAATGGGATTGTTAGCCTGTGTTTTTTTTGTTGGAAATTTAGGTTACTTTGCTCGCTTTGAAAAAACGAAAGCAAGAATATCGAATTCAATGACTCGACCTTTGTAACGCGAACGAAAGAGTCGAGTGTAATACAGAAAATCCTTCGTGCAATTCCTCGTTCGAATTTAGAAGCACGCGTTTGTAAAACCGAGTTTTGTATACGACCTTCTCGTTTTCTAGAGCGTATAGTTTTACCCAATAAATATTGATTTATTGTAATTGGATAACTGCGTTTCAACGGCGAAGATTGCACAAAGAATAAACAAGCATTTCTGCGGGGACGGACGTAAAATCTGCGCTCCCTGCCATTGTTGAAAAGGAAAAAAAGAAAAGATTAAAACCGCGCGAGTAAAAAGGAAAGTTTCACCCACGTGCGCGCGTTTAACGAGGAGTAATGGATCTAAGCAGTCGGACGCCAGTTTATGCAAATGTGCGTTATCGTATTATTTAATTAAGTTTGCCGGGCGTTTTTCTCGAATTCCCACAGCGGAGAAGGAGGTCAAATTTTTCTTTCGATTTATGTCGCTTTTCGCTCGAAACGTTGGTACAAACTAAGTTCCATCGGGAAATTGATGTTCCGGAAATTGATGTTCCTTTACATTTTACGTGCGTTTAATTAAGGGGACGTGAGATACTGACATTGCAGTTTTAACGAAATTATATGCCTTTCTGACGTTCTATTTTTAGCCAAAAAGAAAGCCACTGTATAAAGGGATATTTTCGTTCGGCTGTAACGCTGAAATGAATAAGCTCTATTGTTAAAGTCAATCAAAACACAGGTTAAATTTCGTTTAATTTAAATGTAAAACACAGCGTACACTTGGCGAGGGACTTTAAAATTATTATCCACTTTTCGTTTCATATTCAATTTAGTAACGTAAACTGTTCTCATAAATATTCTATGTTTTCAGTCCTTCCAAGGAAGTCAAGGTCGTGCCTATTTGTTCAACTCCGTGTAAGTAGAACATTTTTTTTTTCCATTTAAATAAACGCTTAAAAATTTTACTTCACTCTCGCGATTAGAGAAAAACGCGAGCGTACGCCAATGCTTATTCTCACTTCTGGGTTCCCCGCATCGCACTTGCCGGTCCGCTGATTTAATCGATCACCCGCGAGGCTTCATCAATCCCGCGCACCGCGAGCCGTTTTTCTCCTCGACAATGACAATTCGCCGCGGTAACGCAACGCGCCTCGCCAGCATCGGCATTCCGTCGGAACGTCGAGCGATTCTTCTAGGCCAGAGGCGGCCCGTTAAATATTCATGCGAGGAGGAGACCTTTCCCGGTTACGCGCGCCAATAAAATTATTAACAAATAGGCTCGCTTCTCACAAAGAGCGTCGACAAAGGGGGGGCCATCAATATTCATTTCCCGCCCGCGACGCGCCGAGAGGAATACAAAAAGATCGCTCCAGCGCCACAGTAAACAATCCTCTTCCACTTCTTTTTCTCTTCGCAGAGTGAACGTGGGCTGCGGTCCCGCGGAGGAACGAGTCCTGCTGACGGGCCTCCACGCCGTCGCCGACATTTACTGCGAGTGCTGCAAGACTACCCTTGGCTGGAAATACGTAAGATACATATCGCGCCGCGGAATCGTCTTTCGGGCTAATTGTGAAAGTTAATGCGAGAGTCCGCGGGAGGAGGAGGGGAGGGGGAGAGAAACTCGATAGCCGCTCTCGCCGAACTATCGAGTTTCTAATCGGCGTTCGCGCGCTCTCGGGTTTCGACGTTACAGCCTGCGCGGAACGAGGCGCGCTTCGCTTGTTGAATTTAACGCCGAGCCGGCGCACCTGAGCGCGGGCGAGCCGCGGGTCTCGCGCGAAGTCGAGAGCACTTTTCGCTGACGGGGGGGAGAGCTTGGAAACTGCGCGGCGGAGGGCCGCTTTATCGGCGAACTTTTCGGCCTCGGGAACTTTGGACGACGCTGGTCAGTTTGCAGTCGGGGGCACCGAGTGGCTAAGAAAGTTTTGGGTTACGTAAGAATAATTAATTCATTTTTACGAGCGGATTCGAGCGTAAATCTCGTTTGTTCCGGATCGATTTGGGTAAAGGTTGCCGAAACAATTTTCCGCCGTTAATTGAATTTAATGCTTGTGATCGTGTCGACGGAGTAAAATGGAAATCGCGAATGCAAATTGAGGGTAGAATTACTCAGTCAAGATTAATAATGATTTAATGGTTTATGCAGTCGCGTATAAACGTCCATTTCAAAAGATTAGCGACGCAATTAGGGCCTCGAAAACGACAGGACCCGCGGCGCCGCGGCGTTAACGTAAATCAATTTTAACGAATCGCAAACTTTCGCATAAACAAGCCGCAAGAGAAGCCGACGGAGCAACATTTTAATGCCTCGTTGCCTTTGCAGGAGCACGCGTTCGAGTCGAGTCAAAAGTACAAAGAGGGCAAGTTCATAATAGAACTGGCCCACATGATCAAAGAGAACGGCTGGGAGTAGCAGCAGCAGCAGCAGCATCGGCAGCATCGGAAAAGGAGCAGCAGCAGCAGCAGCAGAGATGACAGATCGCCCTGGCCAAACTCAGCAAAGCAGGAGGAGGAGCTCACCTCCTCGCCTATCGACTAAAAACCCTCTCTGTCGAGCCACCAACGAAAGTCTGTGATTTCATTTGTGATTTATAATCTTAGTAACGTTCTTGTGTTTCGGACCATTCGATAATAAAAGGAAACAAGGGAAAATATAAGACGACACACTGCGACGAAGAAAACAATAAGAAAAAAGAAAAAAAAAAAAACCAAGCAAACCAAGCAAACACAAGGAAGTAGTCGAGCTCGCTTCCAGTTGGAAAGGAGACACCGCGTTACATAAAGAAGAAAAAAATAATAAATAATAAAGCAAACCCATACAGCACCAGGAAGGCCGACGAGATATCAATCCGCGAGGAGAGCCCAGAGGATAATGGCCGACTCGGAGATGAAGCTGATGAGGAGCAGGAAGCGCCGCAGGAGAAGAGCGTCGCGAGCAATGGGGTGCCCCAACCCGAACTCGAAGCCAAGCGCGGGGCACCCCTGAAAAATCGACAGTAACCACTCAACGTACGCACGCATCTAACGCTACAAATATATATGTATATATATATGTATATAATCTATATATATGTATATATATATATATATTGTTCTGTATTAATCAGGGGGATAGTTAAGCCCAATTTTTACCGGACGATTCGTTCCTCGACGAACGCCTGATTACGTGAATTAACTGTGTATATTACGTGTGAAACGGGGAATCGAAGCATTTCTTTCGACGACGTTTTCTTCTTCTTGCGCGAATGTTGAACTCTATAGTGGAGTGGGATGTGATGATTTTTCTTTTCTTTTTTTAAATGAAGCATGACTGCATTGTGATACATATGAGCTTTCGACTGCTATTGTATGATTTTTAAAGTTTTACATTTACGACTGTGTATGTATTAACTGTGTAATCGCGGTAAGGTTTATTATATGTCAAGCGTTTATGGTAAATAGCCCAATCTAAGAGCTGATTTCAGTTACGCACTCTGTAGCTTTCGATTTATTGATTTCAAGCGAATCGATAGGAAGATTCGGCAGGCTGAATGTCGAAGCTTTTGATCTAAGATTGATGTTCTGGTTTTCTTAAAATTGTTTCTACGAAAATCTTTCGGCCTTGTATTGATAGATTTTAAGAGTTTAGATGTTAGATTATGTTGGAAATCTATATTTTGTAGTTTTATAGGAGAATATTCCATCAAAATTATTGTTTACAATCACTTATTAACAATGAAAATAAAGACTAAGTTTATCGAAGAATCTGATTCGATTCCCCGCAATTAAACTACAATTAAGTATACGTCGTAGAGCAGCGCAAGTGCCACCGGTTTCGTTTATTCGTGGGGGGACTGAGACTCTGCCTGCCTGCCGCGTGTCTATCATTGGAATTTCACTGCCGATATTCCTAATATTAATTCAGCGAGAGAGAGAATGTAAGACAATGAAAGGCTGATTATACGCGCGAACGAAGGAACGCTGAAATGGAGCCGCTAAAGTTGCTGGCTAAAGAAACGCGGGGAGAAAAACTAGTTTTAAACCGTAGTTGATGACGAAGAAAAACAGAAAAGACATAGCGTACTAAAAAGCCTATATTACAGTTACATTAGGACTTGATCATAGACAAATAAGAATAATTAATAATGTAAGAAAGAGATCGACGGGGGGATTCTGGAAAGCGTTTACGGGGTGTGAAAGGGGGTACGAATCGTTATCTGGCTAAATCGTAATCGTGAGTCGCGAAGAGAGAAAGCTGAGAGAACTGGTTTCGAATTCGCTTCAAAAAAGTGTGTGAATGCACCGAACTGTTTTACGTTCACCATGCCTGCCAAACTGTCTGTTTGTCTGCCAGTTGCCACTACTTTACTAGTATATATACATATAGAAATGACATAATCGCGAACATAATCACGAGGCGGACTACGTGCGTGCGTTTGGAGAAATTACCGAGTCTTGCAGCGTTACGCGTTACGGATACATTCGAATACATGCGATTAACCGTTGAAAAGATTCACACGCGCGAACGAAACGATTTTATCATTGTCATTGATGTTAACTCTTAACTACCATTATGATGTCAGATGGGCACCAATTTAAAATACTTACGGATTTATTATTTAAAACCGCTGATCTCCAGATGTATTCGTTGAATCTTAAGTTTCCGGATTGAAATTTTTACCCGCTCTCGTGTAAATAAGATTTTATTCCTAAACTGTATAGTGATCAAAATTTTCAAGTAATTCAATCCTCGACAACAATTTTTGATGTCCTAATTTTAGAATCACCCGCAGCTATTCAAGCAACTTCATTGGTGCCTGACAAACTTAATAGAACGATAATAAAAGTCATGACGGTAGCTACGAGTTAAAGCACTAATAATAAAAAACGAAATTACAAAAAAAAATATAAGACGTCGATCTCATTTGTAAATACATATAGTGCACTAGGATTCGGTAGTAACCGCAGATAGCCGCAGCTGGAAATCTTCGTCCTGTTTAACTGGCACACACTGCTCACACTGAAAAAAAGTAATGGTTTTCTTTGTTTCTCTCACGCTGTTATCGCCACGGCAGAAAAATCGAGAAATGTACTAAGGACGAAGCGTACGAATTAAGACTTCGTTTTGAATCATTGTAAAAGCTAAATAGTTGTAATCGAGAAATTTTGTGTTAAATAGGAGTTAATGATAAGATGTTGCGTTATCTATGCTTATTAGTCAGTTGATTATCTTTTTTTACATTCGTGCTGTAAACTTTTAAGTTTTTAAAGGTTTGATCGCGATTTATAATTTTAATTTTAGACAAGTAATTGGACGTATTGGGAAAATCATTGATTTTTGTAATGAATAAACCAATATCCATATTTTGTCTGAGACACGTGTCATAAAAAAATAAAGTGCTGTGTGAAATCTGTGTGTATGAATGGGCGAAGTATATGGTGGAAAAGAGGAGTGGATGAGTTTTTGGTGCGAATGTACCGGCCTAATCCTCATGTTGTGTCTCAAAGAGTACTTTTTATATTAATGTGCCGATGTCCTTATTCTCGTGTCAATCCCATATAATTGTCTACCCCTTTTCGCATAAATCCTCGATCCTTTCTTTTCACATCTACAGAAAATTCTGCTTATCCTTCCTTAATCCTCGAATCACTGATCTGTTTCCATTTAAGACACGAATTTGCTTTGTAAAATATGTTCGTAATAAAAAATTACAAAATATTTACTCGAAATCTACCATCTTGTTATTTAAATATCCTTTGAAATTATTTTTAAACCTTTAACTAGTTTAACTTAGTTTTAAGTAATTTAAAACTAAACAATAATTTAATTTTGAATTCATACATATTTTCAAAAGTCGCGCCAACTTCTCTAAATCAAGAATTAAGCTGTTGTTTTTTAATAGTACGTATTTAAATATTAAATGATTAAAGTTGCATTTCCACTGTAAAAAATAAATGATATTTCAAGTTATTTTTGCAATTGCGACTTAAATTGAACGATTATCTACGCAAAAGAAAAACGTATGTTCTTGATAAAGCAAAATGTATCCGCCCCTTCTCCTCCGCCACATTTCTCCCACTACTAGCTCGGTCGATACTGTCAGAAGCGACTCTCAATATTCCGTGGACACGCTTCGAGTGCGCTTTCTCATTTTTGTTTTTATTGATTTCTCGTCTTGTTTTGCTTTGCCTGCGTGTACAGCCGCTCGTGCCTCCGTGTTATGTGTAATTTTATCGCAATTTATTAAAAGACACGAGTTCAAAATGACAATGGAAGTAGAAGTCGCAAATCAACCACAAGAAGCTACAGAAATCGAAACCAAAAAGCCAAAGTAAGTATTTATAATAAATGCTTTTCCTCGTACAGTCATCAGCGTGAGAATCTCGGGCCTTTGGGGAACTGTTGCTTCGATCGATACTTGCACGCATTGTTGCAGTGCAGTGCTTGAATTTTTTGTTCTTGAGGGTTTTGATGTTTATTTAGTTCTAAAACAAAAACATACGCACGATTGTTGATTTTTTTTATTACTTCCGCGTGTTTCTTGTAATTATGATGTGATAATTATTAAATTTAACTTTTGAAATTCGTAATCTTAGCTATAAATTTTTTCTTTTTTTTCTTTTTAATGTTATTTCTAGTTGTTTCCACTTTTAGGTTATATTTTTAACTTGTTGCTAACTATTTATATAGTTATGTAATAATATATTATAAAACTTTTATTAAATTCTGAAGCATACTAAATTTATCTACATTTAGAAAATCTTAATATTATTAAAATAAAAAATAGCCAGCGATATTATAATTATTATATTAATATGTTTAAATTATTTTTAAGTCATGACAAAGATGTTCTTAATCGATTTACGGACAATGGCGGATGGTACGATTTGATTGTAAAAAAAATGTTACAACCAGGGCACGAAGGAGAGTTATGCAGCTGGTTAAGAGAATTAAGCTTAATCAGATCTGATATGAATTGCCCAACACAAGGCTGCAATGGTAAAAATCTTACTTGGTCTCCTGCAAGGTCCATTGATAAATATAGTTGGATTTGTGCCGACTGCAAAAAAAGACAAACACTCAGGGATAGTTCGTTCTTCCACCAAATCAAATGTGATTTAAAATTATGTATGCAAATTATAGTTGCATGGTGTCAATCAATTCCTTGCGAAGTCGTTGTATCCTATTTAGGTTAGTTTTATAATTTATTGTAATTTGATTATTACTTTATAATATAATTTGAAAAAATATTTTATATATTTAATGGTTTTATTGCGGATTTCAGAGCTAAAACAACATGTGGTTAAAAAAGTCTATGAAAAATTAGCAAATGTTGCAGAAACTTATGTGAAAAATCATTCATCAGAATGGTTGCTTGGAGGACAGGAAAAAATTCTTATAGTTGATGAGTTCCCTGGTGGTTATATGACTGAAACTGTAATGAATGCTCCAGTTTCTAAAAAACGCAACAATAACTGTCAGACTATTTTATGTATAGCTGAAGTTGATAAAATTCCTCCAAGAATGTGGATGCACATAATGAATGCTCATCCAGAGGTATTGAAAGCATTTCTTTTCAAAAATTAATATTTTTCAATTTGTATTAATAAAATTCATTTGATTTATCTTTATTTATTATAGTATACATCTTCAAAAAGTGCAAAAAATCAAGAAATAAAAAAAGCTGAAACAAAATGTGGAATGGTTGAAGAAGCATTAAATGAAATTTGTGCCCATGCTGCACCTGGAAGTTTTCTGATAGCAAATACTCGAGCTCGTTGTTGTAATTACGAAGCTGTTAAAGAATTAAAACAGTATAAAGTGATAAGCATTGAAGATTTACAGACATACGACACACCTGGAAAAAATGAACTTCTTGCAAACCTTGGTAAGTTTTCAAAATTAGTTTTCTTTTATATCTTATAAATATTTAAATCAAAATAATTAATATTTGTTTTAATTATTCAATAGACACTATATGGCAGACAGGAGTAGGGGTATGTGAAGAAATACAAGAAGCTACTCGCACTAATGGACTTCAGTTTTTGTTCGTACATCTGTGGAAACAAAGATTTGCTACATCACCTGCAAATGCTTTTCAAACCATCATTCAACATATTCCCGAGCGTTATCAGTTTTCGTAAATCTCTAAAGCTTAAATAATTTAAGCGTTATCATTATTGGTCTTAAGAAACTATATTGAATAGTTACATATTTTGTGAGAGATTTAATGCGTTGACGATGAAACAAGTCTTCCAAAACTATTCTATGCATTGCACAATTACACTCACGTAAGTGCCTGGGAAAGTAATTATAGATTAAATATAATTATTACTGTTGATATGCTGTTAAAAATTTATAGATGCATAAGAAGTTTTTGCCTTTTTATAAATGAATTTTATACAATTAAGGCATCTATACTGACCCAAAGAGGCTGGAACATTTTAAGAACTTCCACTAAGTATTTTGTAATAATAATTTAGCGTTTTTTTCACATTTAACAAATTCATCGTTTATTGTTAATACGTTAGGATTAATTAAATTATATATTTTTAATTTTTATATAATTTATTACTTGGAAAGAATATTTGATACAAAAATTTGTATTTTAAAGTACAATATTGATATTTATGGGACATAAACCTAATATTTTGTGGGTTAATAATATGAATATGCAAATAATTTTATTAAACGTTTATAAAGTTACAATTAATCCACAAGTGCAATTACGATTAAAGATTCTTTATTAATGAATATCTTTAAAGAATAAAATTTTATTTTGTAGTTTGCGAAAAGTTCATTGTTTAACCAAAGTAGTGAAGGCTTGTAAATAGATTTATGAAAATCAAAAGAGACTAATTAATAATAAGATTCACAAAAGTATGACAATCATACCTTGAGTGCAAGATATGAATTTTGAAAATGAATGTGAGATTCGTAAAAAATAATTTTTTTATAATATATTTGAAAAACAATTAGTAAAATAACTATTGCAAATTGGAGATATTTTTTACCATTTTGAGATTGTGAAATTAAGATAATTAGTAAACTTGTGCCTTTAAAGAGTGTAAATCAGCAATAATTATAAACAATAAAAACAATATTTTTATTATAAAAGTACTTTTTTACAAATATATTTTATACAATTATTAAAATAAATAAATCGTTTTTCATTAAACATCATCTGAGATTCTTTTTCTGCTTTTTCATATAATTCCAATATAAAATATATCAATTATAAAAACAATTTATAAACTCTCATTTTTCACACATATATTTTTTATAGGTTTTCTGATCGTCAACCATTTTTTTGAAGACTCGATATTTTTTACAGTGGTATCTGCAATAAAAATATTATTTTTAGTTCGGTCCATTAATTGCATTAAAAAGTAACAAAATCAAATATTTACGTGTATGTTTCAGCAATAGGTTTAACAACATTTGCTTTTCCCCCCATAACTTTTATAGCTTCGTGCACGGATGAAAATGTTTTGGCTGCACAGGAGCCTAGAATAGCAGATCCAACTAAAACAGATTCTCGCTCGAACGGACAAAGCACAGGTAAACCTAGAACATCCGCTTGAGTTTGAGTAAATAGGGCATTTTGACTAAGGCCTCCACAAACTAACACTGTCTCTATTTTGTGCCCAGAATTGGTTAAAGCTTCCAAAATATGTTTTGTGCCGTACTAAATTTTTAAAACAGAAAATTTTTTAAATTAAAAGTGTTAAATAAATACTGCAGTAGAAAATATAATCCTTTATACTTACAGTTAAGGCTTGCATCGTTGCTAAATAAAGTAATGCTAAACTCTCTTCATCAGTAGATAGCGTAAGGCCGCTTATCTATCAAAATTTTCAAAAATTTAAAGCAAAACAATTAAAAAATTTTGTGTTACTTTTTAGGAAATTAATATTACCATTCCGTGAAGGGTTGGGTCTGCTAATGGAGATCGATTTCCATGAAAATCAGGCCAAACATGAAGCTCTTCAGTTAATAATGCTACATTTGAAAGCTCCCTTTTTGAAGCCATTGATTGCAATAGATCAGACAGGTATTGTTGAATATGTCTGTGAATTATAAAATTTATGAATCACACAAGTATTTCGTTTAAAATTTAAAAATACTCACACTTTATGCGGTAATGTTTTCTTTATTTCCGAAGCAGCAGGGTGGCTGTCAATTATGTGATCAAGCAGTTTGCCTGTTGAACTCTGCCCCCCTTCATTAAGCCAAAGATCTGGAACCATTGCCCCATAATATGGTCCCCAAACTCCATCAACAAATATTTCTTTTTGACTCACAGCCATATGACAAGTTGAAGTTCCACAAATCAAACCTTTTCCCGTAATACATCATGATTAATTTTACTTTTATGAATAATTAACAATTAAAAATAATCGTGTCTTACTCAATCTCGTAGTAAAATCGGATGAAATATTTTCTGCTGAACAACCAAGCATACCGAGACCGCCAGCATGTGCATCTATAATTGATGTACCAACGGGTGTTCCTTCTAAAAGATCTAGTTCTTGAGCAGCTTTTGCAGTAAGGCCTGAACCGACTGGAGAACCTGGTGGCTTAACATCCTGACCTTTGCAATATTATTAGCATTTTTAAAGTATTTTCGCAGAATTAAAATATATTTTATTTCTTGAAGAATTATTTTAATATATCTACCTATTTTTCTCCAATTATCCACTTTTAAATCAGATAATTCAAGTTCTTCAATGTAATTAGCATTCCAACTACTTTTTGCAGATGGTCCAGCACTGCAATTCCACTTACATACCAATGAACATAATGATCTAAAATAAGATTTCTCAAGTTAATAAATTGTGTAAATTATAATGGACACATAATAACAAAAATACCTAGATTCAGAATTTGTAGCCTTCCATGTCAAAAAATCAGGTAAATCAAAAAATAGTTCAGCTTTTTTCCATGTTTCTGGTAAATTTTGTTTCAACCACAATAATTTTGGGATTTCCATTTCCAATGATATTTTTCCTCCTACATATTTGAGCATTTTGTGACCTAACTTGTTTATATAATTGGCTTGTTCTGCAGCTCTATGATCCATCCACAAAATAATATTTTGATCATGGTTCCCTAAATGTAATTTTTTTTTAAAAAAGAGTGAATTTAACATTAAAATATATTTAAATTTCACATGAATGTTACATTACCACTAGGACTGACTGTAAGAGGTGATCCATTTTTGCCTAGTGCAACTAACGAGCAGGTAGCATCAAAACCAATTCCTTTAATTTGCTCTCTTGAAGTTTTGGCCACTACTTTCTAAAAATTTATAAATTTATTTTAGTTATAAATTTATTTTATGTTCATGAATCAAATACAATGCATTACCTTAACAACATGGCAAACGGATGACCAAATGTTTTCTGAAGATTGTTCATAAAATTTAGGCTGAGGATTGAATGTTTTGATAGGCTCCACAGCTATTTCTATAATTTTACCTTTTGAATTAACTAAGGCAGCTCGAGCACTGCCAGTACCAACATCAACACCCACAAAGTAATCCATTTCTTTCAAATTTGTCTTAATACTTGCTCAACAGTCTTATGCCTAAATATATTCAGCTTGTAGATTGCGTGCTGACTGAATTCTGTGCTTCTGATCTGAAAATGAAAAAAATCATTATCAGCATTATAGTTTTAGTACACAATCTTATACTTTTTCACAATATCATGACCCTGAGATAACATTAAAATTGCTTAAACGATATAGCATTTTTAAAGAAAATTTATGGCAGGCGATCAATGAACTTAAATGGATGCAATTAAAGCTTAATATATTAAATTTTAAAGTCAAGATAATAAAATGTTTTATAATTTCAATTTACAAGAAGAAAGAATTAATTAATTTTCCTGCGATGTTCTGCCATTATAATTCTCAAACATGCATTGGCAATACAGTCATTTTTTTGCTTAAAAATAGTAGTACGAATTAGTTTTTGCGCATCTAACTTTCAAACAAAAAGCGCACTTTTGCGCCAAGAAAGTCTTTAATTTACTTCCTGATAACACGGAAAAAACACGCGATTACGTTACGTACGTGACACAAGTGTCATTCATCACCTTGTTATCTTCTTCATGCGTGCCAGCGAGAAAAACCGGAATAAGAATTACATCGGTCTATCGGGGAGGGCCGATGTCGCAAAATGTACAAGCGAATACTTCAACGTGTTCTTGCGGTTCGTTATAGTAGACCACGTGGCTGTCGATGTTTACAATCGCGCAGCGACGTGAATGCCTTCGTCGGTGGAATGGAAGCATCTTTTGAGCGAAGGAATCTGTGCGTTCGATGAAGTATTCATTGTTAAGGAAATTTATGGAAGAAGGTTAGGAAACTCATGTTTGCGTACGTTACATGCACTTTGAGTGATGTAATTGATACAGAAAGGAATGCTTGAAAACAAATGCAAAATCGATACCTAACCTAAAAATGGTGCGCTACAAGAACAGGTACCATTTGTTTACATTGTTTATTATGTTCTCTTATTTATTAGTGCATTTATATATAATGTTGAATATTGTGGTAGCTAAATGAATCATTTTTATTTTTTTCCTTATGAATTTAACTATGCAACATTATATTTTTAATAATTTGAAATGTATTATATAGGTACATAACAATTGAAGTTTCAACTAAAAAAGAAACTGATACCTTGAATTTGAAAGTTACTGCCTTGCATGAAGCAATTCAAAAAAAAGTAGCAGAAATGTATGGGGATTTAGGATCTGCTGCCATAAAAGCAGGATTCACAGGTGACTGACAAACATTTTTCAAAGTTTTTAAAATAATAACTCATTATTTATGAAAACAATTATAATTTTAGCAAAATATTGTAATGCTCATACCAGAATTGCATTAATTAAAGTACGTCATGGACCACATAAGTTTCTATTAGATTCTATACCAGACATAATTGATCTTGGAGGAAAACTGGTTTCTATAAAAATTATTTACGTTGGTGCTACAATGAGACATTGTTTTATCTTTATTAAGGTAAATAATTAAATTATTGTAAAGTAGTGGTAATTAAGTGGTTAATCAAGTATAATCGACAAATACCTTTTATTATTTTTAGAATCACCAAAGAAGACATTTAGAATCAATGTGGGGGAAAATGAAAAATGACAGAGAAAAGAAAAATCTTGAAGAAGCTTTGATGACAATGACACCTGCTATGAAAGAATTCATGTAGCAAATACATATCTGTGATCACATAGTTACTTATTTTAGAAAAAACTATTTTTAGTCAATTCCATAACATCTCTGTTGTCCATCAGGTTAAGCACTTGAAACAGTTAAATATTAAATCATGAACTTTAATTATACCAGTGTGTGTTTTGGACATAAAAATAATTAATCAGCAGATAAAAGAATAACTGAGTGACTCCCATTTTGTAAGTCATTGTCATTATAGCTGTTGAATCTTACAAAAAGAAACTTCCTGGAGGTGTTATTAAGAATTTTTCATTTACTGGTTTTTTTAAAGCTATTGATGTTTTAAAAATGACAAAAAAATAGAAATGTTTTGATGCTTAATAGATTATAAAACATGACTATTAATTGTAACTTACAAAAGTTATTAACGTGAGTTAATACATTCATGTAAATATTATTAAAAATCTTATTTTGTCATATAATTAGACAAACAAATTTTATTTTCATTATTTCAAGCTTATACATTTTGATTTCAACATATAAATATGGCCTGAAATATCTTTTTGAATTCCGAAACGTTCAACCGAGGGTTTGGTTAATCAAATACCTCTAAAATAAACGAAGCCCGCAAGAATACCGAAAAACGAATAAACGGCGACCCTGAAATCCATCCACTCCTCATCCCACCTCTCGGAACCTGATCGGCCGAAGAAGCGAGGAAAAAGAAACCCAAAACCGAGGCCTCCCGCAACTTTTGCCGCGCATTTCTTAAAACGACGCCAGTCGAGCCGAGCCGCGAGCGGTGCAGCCAGTCGTTTTCGGCGGTGCGTGGCGTCGACGGCGGCGGCAGGCCAGTGGCCGCGAAACTCCTCTCTCTTTCGCTCTCGCGCGCCTCGTGTCTCTCGCCGCCGCTCGCGCAGCTGCGGCGCGCTCCTGCCGCTCTTTTCAGCCAGCAGCACTCAGTCAGTGTACCGACGTACGTCCGTGCAGGAGGGAGAGAGATAAGTCGCGCCTACCGACACCACTTCCTCGTCCTCCGCAGAGATAAAAAGAAAAACACGGAAAGACGAACGAACGACGACGCGATCGCGGCTGTATTTTTTTTTTTTATGTACTTGAGGCTCGGGGAGGCCCTGCAGTGCGCGAGAGGGAGAGTATTCCTCCGGAAGGAGCAGCGAGCGATCGATCCGACAGAGAGCCGAGAGGGTGGCTCCGCTCTCCCCGGCGAAGAGGAGGACGGGTCTGAGCTGCCATAACCTTCCGGAATGGGAAGGAACGGCGAACCCTGAAAAGCTACTGCCAGGTAGGCTCTGATCCCGTGTCTTTTTTAACTGGACGAGGGTGGCCAGCTTGCTAACGGGTGGGAGGGGGGGTGAGAGAGGAGAGAGCAGCGGTTATTTTGTTTACACCGGACAGAGCACCTGGAGAAATAAACGCACCGCGAAGAGGCGCTCGTTTCTGTCCGACTCGTATATTAGTTGGATTTTATGTCGTGCGCGTACCGCGTATGTACACACACTCGGAGGGGGAAGTCCCTATGGAGCAGCGCCGATATACCTAGAAGTGTGCGTTTCTTCTTTTACGAGGGTTCGTTTATATATTTAATTTTTCAACTTGACGATGACTGTCAAATGTTTGGGTTACATAAATAAAAGACGCTCGATACTTGCGGATTAGTTGGTCATTCATAAATTAACGGGCACACGATGCCTCGATGTTTGTGTTGTGTATCGATGAACGAGTGATTGGCTTAGTTGCGATGGCCGATGCGAAATGTAACAAGTTAGATTTTCAATGTTTCGACGAGGCCGGCTTTTTTCGGTGGAAATTAATCGCCCAGTTGGAGATATATTGGAGTTTGAAAAGTAAACGTGTCGATATCGATGACTAATGTTTGATTTCCGAGTGATCTATGAAAGATGAAATCGAGAAATAGTTTATTTTTTACGAGGAATGAGTATAGATGTTTAGAAGCCATATACAAATTTGTTAGTAAGAATAAATTTCATTCAGCTTTGTTATAACAAACGCATTCATTATTTACGTTGGAAGGTAAAGTATGATTCTTATAATTTCTTTTTACAATTTTTAAATATAGCTTATTTTTAATTGTATTCGCTAAAAATGAGATAAGAGCATAAACGATAGCATCATTGAGTACTGTGATCTGCTTTAATATTGAATATTAAATTTAATTGAATCCACGGAGTAGCTAATCCATCCAGCAAATGTCTCTCACTATCAAAATATGCTCCAGGTAAATGTTCAAGCCGTAAACCACGGCACTTTTATTCGAAGCTAATTGGCCGGATTTTTTGCATCTTCTATACCATGACTGTCTAGAAATTGCGAAACAATCAGTTTCCCTCGCGACGTTCAATAGACAATAGGCCTCATCAAGCTCCCATATATAATAAAAATCCCCCGCAAAAAGCTTTCTCCCGCGGCGTGGAAGAATCCACGACGGTCCAGAAATTTCGTACAAAACGCGTAAGAGCGAGCGGAAAGCGAGCAAAGGTCAGCCAGCCGAATGATCCCCGGCCTGCTTCTCCATTCTTCGTCCCGAGCGGCAGCTGGGAGCCTATTCCGAATCTCCGTCAGCTGATTATTCATCGCGCCTCTCTATCGATTCTCCCCCTTTCTGGGTGTGCAGGCCGTGCGCGCCCTTGTCCCGAAAATTGCCGCGCGAAGCCGCCGGCGAGGATCTCTCGCGGCGCTTAATTTTAGATCGAGCCGCCGCGCCGAATTGAAGGCGATCGCGCGCGGCTATCGATTCGCAAACAGGTAATTTCGAGAAAGTCCCCGAGGAGGGAGTTTTCGTTGAAAGTTATATGCGCTAACGCGCGCGATTTATCGGACGGGCGAATTACGGCCCGAGCTGCTGCCGTTCGGGGACACCTTAAATTTTCTACGAGGGTAGGACGAGGAGGGGCCGGGGGGGTTTGGGGGGATGTACCACTTCGATTTTTTATAAATAGAAGTCGAATAGCTAGATGAATGTTGAACGCTCGATGAGGTTCTAGGTAAGGCGCGGTAAAGTGTACCGTGTTTTTTGTGTCTTTTACACATGTTTTAAGTCGACTTCGTCGACAAATTACATCCGAAAGAGTCCGAACAGTTATCTTGAAATTAAGACATCCATCCGAAAGATCTTAATGAGGCTCTAAAGATTGCCTTGCAGTACGAAATAATGAAGATCACGGTTCATAAATCAGTCTAATGGTTCCTGGGATAATGCTTTTTAGCGAAAAGGAACGAAATGCACCGTGCAGAACTAAAATCCTTCGTAGCTCGACACTAAATCTCGAAAAACACCAGTCGAAAGGAAAGCAAAGTCTCGGAAAAAAAGAGTATTCCCCTTCGTGCCGAGCGAGCCTCTCTTTCGCGATAAAATTATCGACTAAAATTGAATCGTCCGTTGCGCAACGAACGAAAATAGACAGATTTATTATCCCAGCAGAAGTCGAATTCCATCGCGACTCCCGAGGAAAATCCTCGAAGAAGCTCCGCGCCGCCGCTGTTCTTTGTCGTCGGAGCGCCGACAGAAATTACGGGGGAGCAAGAAACCGCACGTTTCGCTCGCAGCTCGGAGCCGGAGTGTGGAAGGAGCAGAGACGGCAGCGGCGGCGTAAACTCCCCCCAGACGTCTGGCAGCTCTGACGGAATGGAAATAGCATTTTACGCCGTTTTTAGGAAAGGAAAACGAGCTAATGCTCGCGCGTCACGGAAATCGCGTGTATTAACACTCGCCGGCCCTAACGATACGTACGACACGCGAGGGACTTTCGAAACTGGGCTGCAGGGCGAGCCTTACTTTCTTTTATCTCTCCCGCCGAGGCGTTTCAGTCGAGTTAAGTGAACTTTTTTGCGAGCCTATCGGGTAATGAGAGTAGCTGTGCGGAAGGAGCGGACAAATGGGAGCGAGGGGAAAATCTCTGTGATTTTGATTCAGAAAATATTTCAAAAGGCGCGGAGATACTCGGAAGGAGAAAGAACTAAATTCAGTTAGGCTTAAATAGATCATATTTCGTATCAGCTAAATCTTTACGCTCTTCGTAAACGGCCGCCGCGACTTTCTTGCACGGCCGCGCGCGCGCGCTCTTTCGCACGCGCGACTTTTACTTCTCCCGCGTACAAATGAAAAAAATCTCGGAATCCTCGAGGACGGATAACGCCCCTCGACGCGAGGAATAAAAGGCGGGCGTGTAAAACAACGAAGCTCCGCGGACGCGGTCTCGAAAAGTTCTCGGAAAAGCCCGCCGCCGCGCCGTGCGCGTTTAAACGAGCTCGTTAAACCCCCGCTTCCGTTCGGAAATACTCGTCGCAAGTGGAGCAGACACTGCGGGAGCACAATAGTTCCACCCTATGCGACAAAGAGAGGCGAGAAGAGAAGGAGCGAGTCCCGAAACCTCATCCTCGCCTGCCCACGCACGGCTCAAAGGAAGCGAGAGGGGGCGTCCTTTTCCCGCACTCGGAGCGCGCATTCGCACAGACGCCCTCCGCCGCGGCTAATTATTTATCTTGCCGGCCGGCCGGAGGCTCTCTCCGCAGAGAGAGAGAGAGAGGGAGAGGAAGTCGCGCGAGTTAGAGCGCGGATGCTGGCAATAGAGATCCGCCGCTGATGCCGGCGCGATTGTGCAGCTGTTCGCGGGAGAGGCGACGACGCGCTCTCTTTTTTCCTCCGGCTGTGTACACCGCTCGAGGCGACGGGCTGGGCACTTTCCGCCTCGGCGCGGGGCCCCCCCGAGGGGGTACTGAAATCGGCGAGGGAGCCATCGCTCGACGAATTTCTTCGGGAGTCCGATTGAGTCGCCGGCTTGAGGGGTTTTGAGGGGAATTTGGCTCTTAGACGCGCGGGCGATGGAGACTTTCATTTTTCATGCTCGGGGAGGCGTTCGGAGCTCGGACTGCTGGTTCGAGATTTGCGCGTTGAAATAAGACGCATAAAATACTGAAGTGAGGGAAGGGACACATTTGGAGGAGAGACGGTGATTGTTGTTCATTGGTACTTACGTTCCGATTAGACATTATTTTGATAATTAATAATTTCATTTCGTCTTTCACGGCGAGCACAAATTACAAAGTAACTTGTGGACAGAATATTGTGCAGGCAGATGCTCTTGACAAAATAGGACGTGAAATCGTTCCGAGAGATTTTTTCCCTCTCCATTTAAGCCACAACATTACTGTCCAGACAATTTAATGCGATTTTTATTATGTAACTACTTGGAGGGTTTACCGCAGTGCATATATATACGCATTTCAAAGTCGCTTCCGTTGTGAAAATACGTAAGTATAACATTTTATACCCAAAGTATCTTATGTCACCATCGAGCATTACATGCAGCTTGTCAATACTTGTCTATAAATAAATCTTACAATTGATTATGCACTCGTTAGAACCGCGACACTTTGTCGATACAATTTATTCCTGGACAAGATAAAGGGATAGCGAATAGCACAACATTATTGCATTAAAAACAATCTAAAATAATGTTCAGTATAAAAGTAAACGCAATAATTTCTAAATCAAACCTGATTCTATCCAAAAACAATCAAAAATAACCCACGTACAACTACCTGCTCGCGACTTATTCGCACCTCCGAGACACGCAATCAGTATATTAATTTATCGTTACGAAACAGCTGCGCCCGTCAAAAGGAGCAATTTGCCTTTTAATTTCCGCATTCCCAGCCGAAACCGCAGCTCCGACTCGCACCGGCCGCGTCGAATCTCCCTCCTGAAAATTCCCGCCCGCGACTCTTCCCGAGCGCCCCGTTCCTCGTTCCAAGCGGAGCGCCTCGTCACCCACATTCGTCGGGTCGCGCCGCGCGTGAGAATCGACGATTAATCCTGCGGGGGTTTTACATCCGCGTGCGTCGCGAGCGCAAATTTCGCGAGCGCTCCCGAGACAATCGGGCGAGAAAGTGGGCCGCTTTCGCGCCGCGACAGCCGCGCGGGGAATAATGAAAAAAAAAGAAGGAAAAGAGTCCGAATCGTGAGATTTCGTCGCCGCGCCGCTCGGGGAAAAATTCGGAGAAGCGGACGGCGGCTTCCTTCGGCTCGCTGTGCGGTGTGCTGCTCGCGCGGTTATCCGAACGAAACGCAAGGCTTACTTCATGCGGTGCTAAAGCTGAAATCAGTATCTCGGGGTCGCGATAGAACGAGTGCCTTCAATCTTCTTGGCGCGATTGAAGGATGAAGTTTTCTCGTGAAAGTGCGACGGTAAAAGTTAGACGATACAAATTCACTTTAAATCTCGCCTAAGAGTTTCTCAAACATTTCTTAACGCCTCGAAGCGCAATTCAAGCCGCCTTATGAATGAATCTCGCAGGCCTACATACGCGCGCTCGTAAACACTGGAAAGTCACCCGGACGAGATCCCGGACGAGAACCCGCGGGGGTTATTCACCGTTTACCGGCCGCTCGGCGACGAGGTGCGCGCGCGCGCGCCCAGCCCTGCAGTGCACGTCGGCTTTCATGCACGGACGCGTCGCCGGCTCGTTATGCGCGCGGAAACGGGAAGAGCGAGGAGAGACCGCGGCGCGGCGACGTGACTGCGCCGGGGAGAGCCGATTCCGAGAGTTCGGGGCGCCTTTTGGTCCTGCGATCCGCGGCGGGTTCGCGGTGAAAGCTCCGATTGCGGTCGCGATCGGTGCGCCGATTCTTTATTAAATCCGGCGGTGGAGAGTTTATCGTGACGAGCGTGGCCGATTTGGAGGAGAGTAAATTGGGGTTTCGGGGGTAATGTCGAGAGCTTCGACGGCGAAACGGCGCTGGTCTAGTTCGGCGAGTGGCTCTTAATTTTTTATGTCCCGCGCGCTGCTCGGGGTTTCGGAGGCGTCTGCCTTTGCTCGGAACCGCGGGCGGTGCTATCGGACGTTTCGTTTGAGCGTAGCTTTGGGTGGCTGGGATATTTAAGCGCGAAGAGGAGCCGCCGAACTGTTTATAAGAATATCCGCGTCGTGAGAGCGCGGAGAAATCGCGCGTAGTTGTCTGCTTATTTAGCGTTTCAATTGTATCCTAACGATAAAGAGAAATTGCGCGGCGTTGAATAACGAGCGGGCGTTCCTTCGTACGTTCGGGAGAAAACGCTTCATTAAAGCAGGCGAAGTAACCCTCGCAAAAGTCCCAGCGGTCTTCTGCGCGCCACTCGAGCGCGGCCTCGGCGGCAATACAATTACACAACTCCGAAAAGTGCGCGGCAAGGCTTGGCAGCCGAAAGAAAGGACTCTCTCGAGCGGCTCGCGGCTAATTTCATTAGTCGTACCAGGCAGTCGCCGCCAGGATATCGGATGGAAAGGGCCCACGTGCCTCCTTCCCGGCGAGTATCGCCGTCGTCTCGCGTTACTTCCTCCGTTCGTGCCGCGCATGAACGCCTCGCGAGGCGCGGATACTTACCCACGTATCACGTACGCGCGCGCGCGCGCACACACACACACACTCGCTAAAGACGCTCGCTTTTAATAGAGCGTTGCGGACGCGGGCGCGAGCGCGCCTCTCCAGCGGAATGCCCAGACTGACCGATGCGATGCGAGCTTGCGCGCAGCTCTCTATAGAGAGAGAGAGAGAGAGGAGACAGGCCGCGGTCCCTACTACTCTCTCGCGCTGCTTTTCCTTGCGAGCGTTACGCGACGGCCGATTAGCGCCGCGAGCATTATCGCGATGATCCTTGACGTTCGACGGCCTCCGGGATTTCACCGGCCTGCTTTGCTGTTTTTGCGCGATCGCGAGAGCGAGATGCGCGGCCGCCGCTGCGGGGAAACGCGCGAGGCTGGGGTTTCACCTCGGTCGAAATCGTTTCTTTTTCTTTTTTTTTTTGGAGGATATGAAGCGTCGACGGGCTATGGAGGAGTCGGGAGATAAGATTTTTGGAGCTGCTCGTTGAAGTAAAAGGAGAACTTTATCGAGTTGCGTAACGACGCGCGTCGCAAGAAAATCCTTTATTTCGCTTAATTCATGCGCTCTAGAATTTTTTCTTCCTCGAGGAAAAACTCGCACTTGCGCAACATCGCACTGAAAAAAAGTTAGGTACACACTTTAGAGTTACGTGAGCCTTTTAATTGCTATAAATTTTTTTCGAGCAATTAAAACAGCTTCAAGGATAGAAGCTTAAAAAGCCGCGGAACACGTCGTTTAATAAATCCGCTAATTAAACCTTTCCAGCGCATTAAACCCACCAGAGGGGCCGCCTCGCCGTGATCTCATCGGCCGGTGCGCGAAGTCGGCGCGCCGGCATCCTTCGGAGCCGAAATCGAGGAGCGTGACGGCGCTCCTGATTTCCTGCCGGAGCCGCCCGCGACACGTGGCCGCACAAACATTGACACAATTTAGCCGTCGAGTCCTCCCCGTCCGTCTCCCGTTGGGTCCTCCCGCCGAATGAATGAAGACGCGCCGCGGGAAGGGCTCGGCTGCGCGGGATTCCTGAATTACGAGCCTCCCCCCCCGCCCCCTTGCCGCTCGTTAAATCGAATATCCCTGCCGGGTGGAGTCTCCCTCGAGTCGGAGCCTCGTTACACGAGGATGTCGCGGTGGGCTCGATGATGGAATGCACGTACGGCGGATGGGAGAGGCGCAGTGGAGCATCTGGCGCGGGAGAGTTGCGGAGCTTTTGCGGGGTGGGCCGAGTTCTGATGAATTGACTTTTACTCGGGCTCGGAGGAGGCTCGTTTCGATGAAAGTTTCTTTGAAGGCTTTTGTGGATAAAATTTGAAAAGTTTTATCGGCGGATGTTTTTAATGAAAATTTAAGTTGGCAACGTGTCGTTTGATTTAAAATCGCTGATACATTATTTACAATTGTACTAATGAAGATTCTGTCGAGGAATATATTTGATTACCTTGGCTTGACATGCAATATTATCAATAGCACGTCGTCTCTCGTGTCTGTTTTAGCAATAATTATTCATCTCCCTCGCTTGTCAATTGATATCGCTTCATTAAAAGCTACATTAACTTCCAGCCTGCAAAGGACCCCAGACTCATTTGCTCCCAGATAAAAAAAAAAGAAACACTTCACATCCGAATCACATTCGCCGCCTCTTCCAGGAACCAAAATTTTTGTACACGACGCCTCGTGTACGTTATACTTGTCTCCTAATCTCCCTACCTCGAAACATATCAATTTCAGCGTCGCAGGTCTCCGTTCTCCTCCCGCGGCTTTATCTCCTCCTTTATCCGGTGGCAGAGCTCTCTCCCTCTCTCTCTCTCTCTCTCTCTCTCCTCCGCCGCTCTCGGCTAATCTCCCCGGCGGTCCTCGCTCCGCTCTCCGCGGTCGCGCACTTCGGCTATCTGCCACTTCTTGGCGGCCCTCGCCGCGCACTCGGATATATTTACCACGTGGCTCGTTAAAGTGCCTCTTTTCTCCCTGCCCTCGCGTAATGCCGCTCGCACACTCCTGGCCCGGCGCGCGGAGTGTCATTCGATTACTCGAGCCCGATAACGAGGTCTGGCTTTTTGGGGCTTGTTCTCTCCGCGGCCGCGAGCGAGGCCTTCTCGCAGTTTTTGCGAGGAGGAGGTCGGAGATAAGGCTTTTTCGTCGGCCGTAGCTTCCGGTTTCGGTTCATGAAGAATTTACGACGCTGGCTGCTAGGTTGTGAAATGTGTGAAGCAAGCAGCTGCCTTTGGATATTTTTTCATAAATACACGGAGAGAATTTTCGCCGAAAAATTACCCCCCAAATCAGACTAATCGTAGGAGGATCGGATATTCTGGATAA
>JAWWEM010000010.1:7281565-7300846 GCA_035582935.1 Ormyrus thymus
AGTAGGACCTTGCTAAATTATCGGTAAGTAGCATTTTAAAAATGACGTACTATTAAAAACTAATTTTATACCATATTAGATATATCCGGCGGAAAACTGCACAATAATAAAAAAAAAAAAAAAGAAATCCCTTCAGAGCACAGTCGTCAATTTAAAATTAAAGTTAAGCAATAAAAAATTCTCAACGCCCACAACGCAAATTACCTTTGAGCCTGAAATTCTCCGTGCCGTTCTGACGCTGGTCGTAGTGATCGGCGGGCTGTTCCTTCTTAGCTTCGTGCCCGGTCCAAGGAGCCTCGTTGCGATCGGGTCTGGAGTCGCGGTCGCGAGTGTAGTGCAGCAGAGGACTCGCCCGGGCACTCACGGCAGCCAATGCGAGGACGATCAGGATCGCCTTGAAGACGCGGGTATTGATGCACGCCACCATTTTGAAGGGTTGTCTGTTGGAATAGTTATGTTTTTTTTTGGGGGGGGGGGTGCTTCGGTTATTTCGGTTTTTGCGTTGAAGGGTTTAATTTTTTTTTTAAAATAAGGGCGCTATTTTCTCACTGAGAAATTTGGTCAGTGCAATAAACTAGAAGAGCGTCATTTAATTTTAATGATAAGTGCAACGAAAAAATAATTTTATTAATGCAGTAGTTGTAGTAGTCTTTTTGACGCCGAAAGTATATTAAACGCAGCTACTAATTTGCAAAGAGGATAGTGCTTCTTTAAGAATACACGAATAAAGAAAATTTGGTAACCGCTGTTTCTTAGAATGCAGTATTTGAATGTATTTTAAATTTAATTTAAAGAAAAAAAAATTCAACAAAAAGAAATTAAAAAAAAAAATTCACAGTCCCTTTTACGCAAACTGTTGAACGCAACCAGTTCGCAGAGCACGAATTGCAGCAGCTATACGTCGAGCAGCGATTTTCGCAACCGAGGCGCGGTTACCATCAGAAAACCGAAGAAACCGTCAATCCCCAATACATTCCGAAAGACGCGCAACGTACCTGAAGCTCTGGAAGTCGAGGAGCGGCTCCTTGCTGACCTGCCGGCTCGGGCCTCGGCGCAGCTTTGACGCCCGGACGCTCGGCGCGCAACTCCCGTAGCGGAACGAGGGTCCCAGGCCTCCTCTCTTTCCCTCCTCCTCCTCCTCCTTCCCCGCTGGCCGAGGGAGCCAAGTTCAAGGACCGCCGAGGCGGAGCCCGATGTGCCCCGCGAGTCGGACGAGGCGATGATGGCTTTCCGCGTCCCGAAGCTTCTTCTCGCTCTCGCGGACGGGGTCAACGATTGCCGCGACGACGTGTCTTCCCTGACGGGGATCGCTCGTTTGGGCAGCTGTCGGGCTGTTTTCTTGATTGAGGATTTGGGTCTGGCTTGTGATTGTAGATAACGAGAGGGTCCGTTACGTTACCGAGCGACAGGTGAGCGTTCTTTTGAAGCTTGGGCTATTTGAAATTTAAATGCTTCTACGGTGAAACAAACGACGGGTTTCGGACGATTTTCAGTTTCGAAATAAAGTCTAGAAAGAATGATTTACGAACGATTAACTCGCCTTCACTTATAACTCGTATTTAAATTTCAATCTTAAAAGCTCTCATACATTTGGCATCGGCACAAACGTGTTCCAAGAATAAACCGCAGCACTCCGGTGCAGTTTTATACACGAGATCAGAATTCAAAAGCCTCCCCGCTCCGCGTCAACAATTATCTCTCCACAAAATAAGGAGCCGATTCAGCATCACCCGTCAATCCATCAGCGGCATCATCCTCTCTCTCTCCCTCTCTCTCTCTCCGCGGCGATCAGCCGCGCGGGTTCGTCGAACCCGCGCTCCCGTCTCCTCGCGGAAGGGCAGCCGAGATTATATTCTTATAACCCGCGCCGCGAGGGTAGGAAGAGCCTCCTCTCTCCCTCTCCCCGCCGGTCCGCTCTTCCTCGTCCTCGCGGCGATTTTTCCCTGCTCGCGCCGGCGCGTATAGCTATACATACGTATACGACGCGGAAGCGGCGAGCGGGGCAACGGCCGACGTTGGCCCCTCGACTCTTGCGTCCGACGTTGTGCGCGCGGGGGACGCCGCGCGGGCAGAACCGATCCGCTGCCCGAGATGATTGCCCGGTTATTTGTCGGCTTTTTCGCAATGCCGACCGGCCGCCGATCGCTCGACGCGGAGAGGCTCCGCGGCTCCTGCGACGAGGGCCGCGGGGGGCTTCCTGTTTTTTTTTTTTTTTTTCTTTTTTTTGACGAGGACGAAATTTGGTGAAGGGCAAGAGATGCGGAGTGGTTCTTTTATTCAAGTGAAAGAACAGTGCTGGACTTTTCTGTATGTTGTAATTAAGAAGCTGTAGAAATCCGTTGATTGCGGGTTTTGTTGATTCGATCCTTTTTGAGAATATTGGGATTCAAGCTCGAAATGCCGCCCGGAACTTTTTCTTATAAAACAGCGCAATTGGTTTCAAAAGTAAATATAAAAACGTATTAACGTCGATGTTTATAATTAAAATACAAAAATATTCCCAGCGTGCATAAAACTCTTATCAATCCCACATCAGTGCACGGAGAAAAAGTTTCAGTAAAAATTACTGTACTGTTTAGAAAAGCGAGCACAGACTGCCAAAACCCAAGGAAACACCATACTTTTTGGTAAATTTTAATGAAATTTTAATGCATTGCCAGAAAGTTTGGCAACTTTTATTGAAATATTTGGAATTTTTACCGAAACATCTCCCTCCGCGATGCAGTGCATAATTCGCGTCCCTCGGTAAACCAACGTGCACCCCTCAATAATGCATCAGCTTCAATTAGATAAACCAGCCCGTAAATCACTATAAAAATCCCGCGCGCAAGCAAAACGACGCCCGTCAACGAGCTAATACGCACGAGTAACGTCTCCGTCCGTCGCTCACCGCCTCGAACGCGCTCCGTATCGCGACGCGGCGATCCATCTCGGTCCTCGGCTCCCTCGCTGTTCCGCTATCTTCATCGCCGCCTTGACCTTATCCTTCCCGCGGAGTCATCGCGCGCACTCGCATCTCACCTGGCCGCCCGTCTTCTCGTCCGCGCGTCGGAGAGCGACGGCCGGAGGGATGCGATAGATTGCCGCGTCGGCTTTCCCCGATTGGCCGCGCGGCGGAGGAGGGAAATCGACCGGTGCGGATTCGTTCCGGGCGCTTCGGTTCTTGGTGATTTATTGCGGGATCGGTGTAGAAAGTCGGAGGCTTTTATTTAAAAATACCTTTATTCATCGAACAGTACACAAAGGCCTTTTCCGCTTGGTCATAAAAAGTACGACTCGCTTATAAAATCAGTTAAATGTGTATAAAGGGAGACCACGCCTAAAAATAAGCATCGCATTGGACTTGCATGTATCTATATTTAAACATCGATAATCCGGCCTGTTTATCTCCTTCGCGAGCACGCGCGCGAGCCGTGCGCGCAATTTCAGCGAGACGTCGCCGGATCGATAGATCGACTCATCTCGGTAAATGTTTCATGCGCCTCCCTCGTATTTTCATTCCGTCTCAATGCAAGCGCACGCCGATGCACGAGTGCTCCAGTCGCGAGCGTATAAACGCACCCGAGCTCCTCGTTTCGCAATTGGATTATTTTTGATGAGATCGCCTTCTCCGCGTAATGGGTTACATTTATTGAATTAACTTTAGTGCAGCTGTATACAAAACGTACGTAAATTTTATTAACATTACGGCATACATATACGGTGTGTAAAAATTTATGTCGTCGTACAAGCTACAAAGATATCACCATTCCCTAAACGGAAGCGAGTTAAAATTTTTATTGATGATTGCGTATTACAGTGTAGTAAAATAAATAAGAAAAGCGATGGCAATATGGCAATACATATATATACGTGCATAAATAAATCGTATCGTATGAGATAAATAAGAAAAGGATCACAATTCCACCTATCTATAATGTAAAATGCGCATGGTATTTTTACAAATCGGAATAAATGCGACTTGGAAGCTCCAGATGCAAAAAGGCTGATACAGTATTCCTTAAACGTTAAACAAAACTATCTAAAATATCGATCGACCGCCGCATCCGCCCGGAAGTGCACGTACATATCAGCAGCGCCGCTATCTCCTCCCGGAGTCTCTACTCCTCCATGGCGAGGCCGTCCCCCTGGCAGATGCCGAACCGGTCGCGGCTCCTCCCGGGGCCGCAGTTCTCGATCGCGTCGCCGATCAGCCTCAGGCTCTGGGGCTCCTCGACCGACTCGACGAACTTGTACTTGCCGCTGAATCCCCTCGGCTTCTCCCCCTCCGTCGCGGGCTTCGCCTCCAGGCTCATGCGGACGACCTCCTCGAGGCTGCGGGCCGCCTTGTCCGGCTCCTGCACCACCACGACGATCCGCTGCTCCTCCTCCGGGGCCTGGGGCTTCTCGGCCGCCGCCGCCTCGGGCTTCACCGGCGGCTGCTTGTCCAGGGACACGTCGTCCAGGTCCTTGCTCTTGTCCGCCTCCGGCTCCTGGGCGTCCGCCTGGGCCGGGATCTGGGCCTGGGTGCGCTTGGCCTCGAGGAACAGGCCGGCCATCACGTCGGCCAGGTCGACGTTCGTCACCGGCCGAGCCACGAGGACGACGAAGTTGTCCAGGTCGACCTTGACGTTCAGGTCCCCGTCCTGCCGCTGATCGTAGGTCGTCGGGGCGGCGCGGCCGCAGCCCAGCAGGGCCAGCAGGATCACCAGCAGCTTCGTCGGCATAGCGGGCCTTTCCTTGATCGGCGAGAAGAGGAGGGTCCGTCGCGCGCGATGGCTCCGCTGCGACTGTCCCGCACTGTGTCCGGCCCGCCGCTTAACCGACACGCGCGCACACACACCAGGAGGGGAATGCCCTCTCTCTCTCTCTCTCGCGGAAAGATAAACCGTTTTATGGACCGGCGATATTGCGCCGGACCGAGTCGGGGATAATTTTATACCAGCGGCGGTGCAGGTCGCGGGGAGGAGAGACCTCACCGCCGGCGAGGCTCAGAGGATTTTTAGGGACTTGTCAATGCCGAGAGCTTTCTTAAGAGGCGCCGAGAGAGGTGCTTAAGGGAGAGCCCACGGGGGAATCTGTTAAGTGCCGGGGAGGGACGTGCTTTTCAACTTCCTCGTCGAGTGTTTAACTTGGAATTAGCGGGGATATTGTAAACAGTGGAATGCGGGGGTTTAAGAGCAGTCGGATTTATTCTTTATTTCGTTGCTCGAGACGCGCAGACTAATTTAGCGGCTGAATTTAACTTTCGCTGCGACATAGATATTCGAGGTGACTCGTAAATGATACTATTTATAGCGGACAAGATGGGTTTACGGTGCTGTATATTTTACTGGAACTCGATTGGTACTTTAAACGTTAACTTATCCCCAATAATGATTTCTAAAACTCAAAGCTTGAAAGCTTTATGAACGGAAAAACAAGTACAATTTAACTGAGTAACCAAAAAAAAAAAAGAAAAAAAAACAGAAACCGGTTTCTAGTGAAATGTACATCTTTCAGCAAGTACAACTATTATTTAATTTTTTTACAAAAGACGTATTGGCATTTTTACACCAGAATTTGAACGCGCGCTTCGCTTGCTGATATATTTGTCCTTTATATAAATTTAGCGATCGAGATCCATCGGTTCAATTTCGCTTCCGCATAAGGAGAATCAGAAAAATGATCAAGCAGGATTCACATAATACGAATTATTTTTGTTATTTAAAGTTTTATTATCACACATATATCCTTAATATATTATTAAAATACATTTAAATATAAAATGACTTAATAAAAAACTTATACAAAGATGGATGGAAATGTATTTACGTAGGAACGTCGCTAAACATAAACATTCATAAAACTATGTTCTACTTGCTATAAATGTTGTACACGCAGTTGATATTACTTATCAGATTAAGTAAACTCTAAGAATTTCCAGCCAGCTTCCCAGCTAATACTTTCGACTTACTCAGCAGTGTTGGCGCCAATTTCATAATTGCACGTCTCGGCCTGCAAACAGAAGTCGCTCGTGAAAACTTTATCTTTATAAGATATAATTAACTTATTGAACGCAGATTAATTTATTACGTAGTCTTATTTGAGTAAAATTAATCGGTTAATTTACATTGAAACTGTTTAAATAATTCAATCAACGTCTATAATTATAAAAAAATGAATTTGCATCAAAAATGTTTCTCGACCAATCTACAGCTTCGAAATTCATACATGTGAAAGCTCATGAAATTGCGCCCTCTCGGATCCGATGACTCTAAAGTAAACAAGCCATCTGCGCCCCTTAACTCGTCAAAAAAAACCATTAAGCAATAACCTACGAAATGAAGGACAATCGGCGCTTGAAGCACCTCCCCGACTTGAGCAAAAAGCCCACGGGACACCTCTTCCTGGGCTCGGCGACGCCCTGCGGCCTCTGCGTCGGCGCGCTCGAGTTACCCGGCTGCGTCGTCGGCGCGTCCTCGCTCTGCACCAGTCGCTTCCTCTCCGCCTCGGTCGCGTTCCCGACGCCCGCAGCCACCTCGGCGCTCGGAGCGATCGAGTCCGGAGTCGTGGCGGCCTCGCCGGAGCTGGAAGTCACCGGGGACTGCTCGTCGCCGACTGCCGCCGTCGTGGAGTTCGGGCGGAGGGTCGAGTCGCCCGGCGACTCGGCAGCCGTGCTCGAGGGTCTGCCGGTCGTCGTGGGCCTCGAGATCGGCTTCAGGGTGAAGTCCGCGTAGTCGTAGGCGTAGTCGTAGTTCTGAAATGAGCGCGGGGGGGATCGTTGTACAAATTTCGGCGTAAATCCGAGGCGCTTGGCGTTTGGCTGATTGGCTGCTCGTCCGAAAGGTTTACGGCGAGGCTTTTCGGAATTTTAAAAGATTCGCTGCTTTTACGAGGAAACTCTTGGCCGTTAAGTGGTACTCTACGGCGAAGGGTGATGGGAATGTACTACAAAAAGCAAAGACTTTGCAGGGAAAGAGAATATACTGTAGAAAGTACTGAGAGCTACTTTCTTGAAAATAAATTTCTATAAATAAATGTAAGATAATTTACTACAATGAAATATTTAAATGAAGGCGAGTGCAGGCACCAGTCGGTATTTTTCCAAAAGAAAAGCTTTTTGCCAGACCAGAAAGCCAGTCCTCAAATTCTTCCTTTTGCCTCGAGCAGCCAGTTCCTCTTAACAACGAACCATTTAACAAGCAACTAAAGCGAAACGCCAATCTCGAAAACGAAAGGGTGAAACAAACATATAAAAACAAGCAAACTCTACTGACAGAAACCATTACCGTGTAGTCGTCCAGCATCTCCGAGTCCAGCAGAGCGACGATCTGCACGTCCTTCACGTCGATCTGCACGTTGACGTCGCCCTCCTGCCTCTGATCGTACGTAGATCCGGCCACCCTCGCCTCCGCCGCCGCCGCCGCGAGCAGCAGCAGCAGCAGCAGCCGCCGCCAGCCGACGCAAGCTCCGGTATTCATACTTGGCGCCTCTCGGAGCCTCTGCGAGTCCGTCGTCGAGCCGCAGTCGACGGGAGTCGCGCTAAAAATGAGGGCCCTCCTCTCCCGCGGGAGCCGCGATCCCGATAAAACAAGGGGAGGCGGCCCCCCCACACACTCACACGGAGAGAGAGAGAGAGACGCGCGGAGATCGCGCCGCCGGAGGAAAACCGGTATTGCGCGGCCCCCGGCGGACGTTGGCCCCTGCGGGAATCGACGCGCGCCGGACACATGTCACGGCCAAGGCCGAGGGCACACGCTCGACTCGTCGGATCGGGCCGATGGATTCGACAGATAGGATCCGGCTTGCTTTTTCTTTTTTCGGGCCGGGAGGATCGGTGGCCGACGGCGAGCGCGATCGCGGCCCGGCGGGTGACGGCGGAGGGAGCGCTTTAGCTCTCTGGTTAACAGGCGGGAGCCGGGCAGCTTGCATGTCGTTAGGCAGGCGTCGAGGCTTGGTTACGAGGTCGTTATACCGCGATGGACCTTTTTGATATAATTTATGCATTGCGCAAGATTGTTCTGCGGCCGCGCGTGTTTGCATACAGTGCGGGGGAACGACTGTTTTTTCATCAATGTCTTCGTCGCTTTTTAAGACTGAAATTTAATTACTAGTACTGTGCGCGAACTCGCGGACTCTTTAGCAATCGAA
The DNA here is from genome assembly GCA_035582935.1 of Ormyrus thymus. Taxonomy (NCBI): domain Eukaryota; kingdom Metazoa; phylum Arthropoda; class Insecta; order Hymenoptera; family Ormyridae; genus Ormyrus; species Ormyrus thymus. The sequence continues at coordinate 7,289,678 of JAWWEM010000010.1, forward strand.
GGTCTTCGTTAAAGAGAAAAGAAGCCTTTTACCTTTTTACTTTATTCGGATTATTCGGCGAACCGTTAACCGCGTTGAAATTTCTTACGCGAGTGCGCGGGCTGATTATGCGCAGCCCAAAACGCGAGGGGAACATCTGCAATGCAATCGGCAAATCGATCGTGTTTGTTTTTGCCGATTCCGAGGCGCAAGACGACTGAAAGGTTTCCGGTAACGGAACGCGTCGAGGTCGTTGACTTCCCCCCGACGTCGGGCAGCAATTTTTCTCGTTCCGTCGGCCTTTTTTCCCCCGAAATTTTCGAGTCGATGCAAAACCGGTTGCTTCGGTCACGAATTTTACGAGCTTCTTTTATAGGGACTCCTTGGCTGACTTTGTCTTTGTCGACGTTCGTCCAGGCCCTGCTGGGGTCGGGGCCACTCGAACTTGCTCGTTTTTTACGGTTTTATGGGCTAAATTTAGTGCTTAGATGGACGAGGGCGGCCGATGCACTTATTTTACTGATGGAAATGCCAGATTTTAAAGAAGAATTACGTACAGGGATCACGTCGTACTTACAGACTTAAAAAAACAAACGTTCATAACACGTTATTTAAATTAACATTATTTTTGTCAAATACGAAGCAATTTTTTTTCAGGGAATATGCGATGAGCTGTGCTCCATTCTGTAATTTTTTAGCGCAGGATTTAAATACTTAAATTGATTTTGTGATTAGAATTAGCGGAAAATTTCTCTTATTATTCAGAAGCATAAAGGGAAAATGCTATGCATAACAATGTCACGGAGTCTATAAAGATAATTAGATCGTGACATGAAACCTTCACTCGAATTAGAAGGTAAAAAGAAATTTTCTAAATTTCCAATATTGATTTAATGTTTAATATATAAATCTTAGCCTTTTTTCTCGTTTATTTAATTTAATTTTGATTCTGTAACAACATTTGTAACGAGTCTATTTGCTTACAAACACGCAAAACGAACGCTGTTAATTAAGTAAATTGTTTTTTAAATGCTCTCCTCAAATGATGGCACTGAAACACGCTATTCAGTATCTGTATCTGTTTCATTGATTCTTGAATATTATATGCGAACGCAACGGAAAAGATGCGTTATACGATAAAAGGTACTCTTAAATTTCAAATAATGTAAGACTATTCTGTCATTAATTTCAATTATACGAAGTATTTTTCAATGTCCGCTCTGACGTGACGTTTAATTTAGCGACTTCTTTGTATTATCTGAATACCGGTTTTATCTGTCGATAATACAATCAGCAATTCCTTAAATGCTCCGTCCATTCGATCAAGAAGGTAAGTAATAACCTGCCTAATAAAGAAATAATTTGGCATTGAACTTCAATTGCACTCGATTCCTTTTTAAAAGCTTCAGCAGTTTTCGCCGTATTCAAAGTCGTTTCTAAAAGGTATAGAACCAGTCGAAGCTATATCTAATACGAAAGCCACTCGTCCTCTCGATTAGCAGCCAGTCATCAAAGTAAGAGCGTGCATGAAAATAGTTCCGCGCCAATCCTCGACACCAGCGAAAGAGCGCAATTAATTAACCGACGTCAGCGGGCTCGAGCGCCCGTCCGATCGATCTTCGCTCGGCGAAAAATCCTGCAGCCTCGACTTTTCAAACGCTTTCGCGCGGTGAGTCCCATCCTCTCTCTCTCTCTCTCTCTCTCTCGCACGCACGCGCACACAGACAGCTGCCTGCTCTCTGTCGACAGTCGACACACGTGTCCGCGGCGCACACCCACTACAATAGAGCGCATAGCCTACTGAACTCGTCGAGTGCAGCTGCAGCGCGCGGGCACTCTCTCTTTCGCGCAGCTTTGACACTCTCGCCTCTCCTTTCAGTTGGCCGCGCGGCTAATCGCGTCAAGTGTCGCCCGGGGCTTCGCCGAACGTCAAACACGGGAGAGCGCGGCTGTTGCGGAGAGGCCACGATAAAGGATCGCATCACCGATGGCGTCGTCCCGCCGCAGCAGCATCACAGCGAGCTATGATCGCCCGTAGTGCCGCGGCAGGAGGAGGCTCAACGACGTACGAAGCGCAAGCCGAGGGGAAGGCGATCTTCGAGACTGCTCGCGGCGGCTACGATGGTTCGCGACCTGGCGCACGATGCTGCAGTTCTTTAAGAAAGCTGGTAAATACGCTGCAGGGCGGCGACGGCTCGCCGATATATTTTTTTCTCTGCGCACATAACCTCGCGGGGGAACCCCCCGCCCCTTTGTTTTTATTCCGAGATTCCCGCGGGAATCTTTCGACAGGATGTTGACGTCGACGCGTTGCGCAAGATCCTGGGGCATGTGTGTGTTGTTGGTTTCGCTGTCGGTTAGCTCGGCTGTTTCTTCGACTTTGAGGAGGGGCTTTTAGTTGTTTTATGGGTCTAGGAGCTGTTTTACTGGTGGAAAACATAACCTCGGATAGGAGGTCGTTTTTTGAGATGATTAGCTTGGATGCAGGGAAAGTTTGGTCATTATTTATTATCTGCTAATGATGATGTCATAATTTGACGTTTTAGAATTGTACTTGTTGATGATTCTAAAATGCATCCAATTTAAATGTATATTCAAATTGGATATAGTAAGCTCATGTCTATGGATTGTATTGCCAAATTAGGATATCCATTTCATCAATTCTTTCTATTTATAGAATTAAAATCCTTTAAGGTACTTTATATAATGACATTTAGTTATTCAAAAAATAGAGATTACACTCAACTGTTAATAGCTTAATGCAGCAGAATAACTGCTTAGGTCATATTCATAAAAAGATTAGCAAATAGTTGTAATTTTTTAATTAAGACTTGAAAAATAAAAATTAATATTTGACCTTTACCTTAACAAAGATATTAACAGAAAAATAAAATTATTTTGATTTTTTATTTTAAGTTATACATTAAAATTAACAAAGTTTATGTAAATACTTTATAAGTGATTTATTCACACAAATTCTTTTTTCTTTGTAGGGTACAAAGATAGATCTAGATCTTCACATAGTTCACCTACAAAGTCTCTAAGTCCAGGAGATTCCATTGCAGATGGATTTCCTAGTGTTTCCCTGGCAGCAGTGCCAAGCTCATTATGCAGCTTCGAGGAGGAAGAGGAAGATGATGTATTTGAAGATAAAAGAAGCTCAATTAATACATACCGCTCTCGTCTATCCAAAACATTGCCTGAAATTCTTGCAGACAAAAGTGCTCTTGGCTACTTTATACAATTTATGGATTCAAGAAAAGAAATGGCTTTGATCAAGTTCTGGCTAGAAGTTGAATGCCTTTGTGGTGCTTACTCTACTCAAGAATATATTGGAAATGGAAATAATACTAATAAAGGATCCACAGAGCTTGTAAACAGTGAGTCAGAAAATAATGAAAACTGTGCCTGCAGCATAATATCCACCAGCATCAGTGAATGTGAACTTGATGCTTTATCACTAGATAGTAATGTAAATAGTAATGAACAGGTGCAGAGTCCTGTAAACGAGAAATCAAATTGTAGTCCACCAAAGATTATTCCAATAGTTAATAACGAAAACAAAAAGTATTGTAAATTTGGTCGATGTAAAGCATCTTCACTATACCAAGATGCAATGCGTGTCTTTAGAAAATATTTAGCAAAAGATACACTTGGAGTAAATCGTATTTCTGAAGAATTAAAAGCAGATGTAGAAAGAGCACTAATGAATGAAAATGCAGAACTTATACTGAAATATTTATCTGATGCTCAGAAAATAGTTTACAAAACTTTGGAAGATGAGTAAGTAATCATAATTATTCATTAAAAATAGTAATAGAATTTTTGGATCATTTTTATGTTCTCATAAAAAATATTCAACATTTCAGGTATCTTAATGAGTTTTTAAGAAGTGATTTTCATTGCAAACATCAAATTGATGTTTTAACTAGTGGAAACGTACAGTTAGCAGATATACTGTACAATGAAACAGCTTTCTTTTACTTTATGGAGGTAATGTACAAAATTATTTAGTTTTCTTAAAAAATTGTTTTTATTAATAATTTAATTAATTATATTTTTGTAGTTTATGGAAATAGAAAACAAAAGAGAATTATTAGATTTTTGGATGACTTCTATGAACTACAAACAAAACCTGTTAGAAAAAGGAGACTCAGCTGACCCTTCTGAGGCTCAAACTGATGCTCTCATAATTTATGACAAGTGAGTCAACATTTTTCCAGAAATTTGATACCAACATTGTAGTTTTCCAATGTTTCAATTTATAAAAAAAAATTTTTTTAAATATTTTATAATTTTTTTTTATATTTATAAGTATAGTACTGCAAAGCAAAATTTAAAACAAAAATTCAGTTACTTAGAAAATCACAATGTTGGTAACTATGTATACATCAAGCATTTTTTAGCTTTTTAAAAGAATCTTTCTGATTTTCAAACATTATAATGAAGTTTACGTTTACAGGTATTTTAGTCTACAGGCAACAATGCCTTTAGGTTTTTCGGATAGAATTCGTTTTCAAGTTGAGCAAAATATTTGTAGAGAGGATGGTAAAGGTCCTCAACCTGACTGTTTTGATCGACCATGTCAGATTGTTCATAACTATTTAAATAGGGTTAGTTCAAATTCTCTACTATACTGTTAGAAATATTACACGACAAAAATTAATATTAATTCTCAAAAAATTTTTAGCATTATCTTCCTACTTTTTTACAATCGCAACTATTTTATAAGTATTTATCAGAATTAATAAACACCGTTCAAAATAGTCAATACCCTGGTTTTCATCCTCCTCTTAGAAGAGCAGGTATATTGATTTCGTTTTACTACTCATTTACTAATTAATTAATTAATTTATTAAGAAAAAAATTGCATATCAATAGGATCTGATTGTAGCAGTGAAGTAAGTTCTGTGAGCAACGTAACAAGCTCTCATCAATCTAGTATTGAAGAAAAAAAACGATCAAGATATGGCTCTTCAATTAATGGAGGTATGAATATTGATACAAAACAACTTTACGATCCAGATTCTTTGTGGAGGAGAAACAAGTGCAGGTATAAATTATCATATATATAAAACCAATTTAACAATTATATAAATCATGTTTACTGTTATTCTTCCAAACGTTATTTTCAGTTTAAGCGTTGGATACGTTGACAATTTGGGACGATTTGTTACTGAAATTGAGCCGGACCCATGTCGCAAAAATGAAAGAGAATCAAGATTGTCTCGAGCTGTTAAAAGACTGGTGCATATAGAACAAGATAAGGTAAATTGAAAAAAAACTTGAAAATAATTAAATTTTTTAAGAAATTACTAAGTATACTAAATATTTGCAGGCGAAAGAAGAATCTGCATGGAAAATTGCTGAAATGATTGTACGCGATGTAACATCATTAACACTTGGAGCTTCGGATCTTCCATCTTGATAGAACTGATTCAATTTGCCTTTTTAAAGTAACTTATAATTTTAATATTTTTTATAAAACTTTATTTTACATTGAAAACTATTTAAAATTTTCTGTTTGACGTGGCATTAAGCGTTTTTAATTTTAAAGTTATTTAGGAAAGTTTTAATTTTAATTCTATTTTACTAAAGCTTTTTTATATTAAAAACTTTATAAAATGTTAAATGTTTCAAAAATCAGTTTAATCAGATTTTAAACAGCAAACGATTTATCATGATTAAGTGTGTTTGCAGTTATTTATGCTTCAGCACAAATTGATTTCTTGTATCAAGAGTAACTGTATTTAATCTCGGTATTTTCTGTGATCTTGAAATTTTATAATTTTCGAACTAGTTAAATGATGAGCTAGGAAGATGAAATTGATATTTCTATTTAATAATGATACTTCCACTAAAATGAGATTATTTTAAAGTATTTTACTTTTAATAAATAGTAATTTTTTTGTTATTTTCCGAAATGTTAACTTTCATATTTACATTGTATTTTGAGTTGAAAAGTAAGTATAGGAGCATGACTTAGATCACTATTTACATTGTGATATGCGCTAATATTTTTGCGCAAAAATTTTGTGTTACATTTATCATCGAGTAATCGAGGTCTGATTGTCTGATCAATTATTTTTATCGATAAGGTTTTCGTTATCAATACGCTACTTTAGAGCATTGTAAACGATGTCGCATTCAATTGTTTGACGGTAAGTAAAAGTTTCCTAGCGGAACTATAAATTTACGAACGACCTAAATAAGAAAGATAAAGTACACAATCAGAACTATATATCAGAATAAAGTTTATTTGCCTAAAAAAAAAAGAGAGAAATTTACGGATATCTATTTTCTTAAAAATACATTTTTACATGGTGCTAAAGTATTATATGGACGGCGATGCGAGTTGTAATTAAATCATTTGTATAGCGGTAACAAATGAGTTAGATGTGAACGCTTGTATATAATACGTTCGATTCGACATTCTTATACTAAAATTCTACTAATGTAAATCATAAATATCGAAACTCACACATCAGTAAGCTGTACAAAAGTTATGATTATGTTATATTATGTCTATATATGAATGTATATAGCTTGTAAAAATTCGTAACTGTAACTGGTTCCGGGAGAATAAAATATATTATATGTACTCAAACACATTGTCTTTTGATAATGGCTCCTAACAATAACTCCCTTCTGTCAAGTCTTTCATGCTCGATTCTTTGTTCGATCGCTGTCTACTTACGTTTTAAATTACAAGTCCTGTACGAAGGCAAGCTCGCGCTTACGACTGAGGCCTGCACAGTATCACAGTCACTACAACGACGACGATCCATTTATACTCGTGTGAGGTGTGCGTCTGTATTGCGGGTTGATCAACGGCGACGATTCCGTGGCTTCGTTGGAACTCGGATCACTGGGACCGAAAACGTTAGCCTTCAGTCTTTTCAGTTTGTAGCACCACTCCAGCTGAAACTTTTCCTTTCTGCCCCATCTCTTGTAGACCAGAGCGTTGAAAAATGCTTGCAGAGGATTCGTGACGGCCTGCGGCGATGTTCCACTTTTAATTGACCGATTTGAAATTTTACCAATTGAATTTCTCCAGACTCACCATAATATACCAAAGAGTAATGATGACCTTGACCGGCAGCTGGAACCACAGCGTCCAGAGTAAAATTCCGTTCAGCAAGTTCGGTATCCAGCAGACGTAATAAACGAGGTTCGTCATGGCGAACTTCAGCCTGACGGCCTGGACGAGCTTCCTCTCCCTGCCGGTCATCTGTGCCATGCTGCAGCTGACGACGTTCTTCAGGTCCTTCGTCGACGAAATGTACAGAGCCGGATTGGCCATCATGACGATGCCGAGGAGGCCGTAGGTGGCGCAGTAGTTCGGCAGGATGCGCAAGACGGCCGAGGACGCCGAGGTCAGGCTGTGGCAGCTGCAAGATATCACTTCTTTAGTCGCGGCGCCTTCGTTGGCCGCCGGGAGGCGGGATGCTTACTTGGCGTCGGGGACGTATAGAATGGTGAGGCCGAAGGTGGTGAGAACGGCTGGACAGGCCCAGGCGAACACGTGATACCAGAGGGGTCGTCCTACGCGCGCGCCGAGCAGCAGCTTCATGTCGATGGCGTAGCACAAGGTCCAGATCCAGGTGGCCATGTAGAAGTACTGCGTCCAGGCCTGCAATGAAGTTTGAAGTTAGCGTTCTTCCGGTCTGCTGGCTCGGTCGAGCGCGGGATTCGAGTCTTACGGAGGAGATGGCGCAGAAGACGACGTTCGACGTGTCATCTTCCATTGGCATGATTGACCTAAAATTCATCCAAAGAGCGGATCTGATGAAGACGCCTGGTCATAAAAGTTTGCGATTACTTATGTGTCGGTAAAAGAGATCAATAGAGGAGGGAAAATTAAAGGACCTAATGAGGCTAAGAGATCGGCAACCGCGAGCCAGACTATGATCTCTCGGCCCCTGGCTGCGGAAAATCCTTGCCAGCGATGAGGCAGATTCGATTCCTGTCGAGGCAGTACCTGCGAACATAAATATTTGATTTTGTAAAGTCGCGCAAGGGACGAAGTAAAAATGTGGATGCGAAGAGCGTAATCTTGATCTGAAAAAGCTCTAGACTATTTTTAACGGTTACTTTTGACTGAAAAAAATTGCGATTTGGATAGATTTGCTGTGACGTCGGGTTAGAATTTAAAAGAATCATCGGAATTAAATAAGATTAGGATGAAATTCATATCTCTCTTTTCGGGACGCGTATTTACATTAGATACATGCTAAGTAAATTTGTGTATGTGCAAGCACTTAAAAATATACTTGCTATCGCACTATTTCGGAAGTTCGAACGCGATGATGAGATGTACAATCATATCTAACAGACAAAAACAGTAAAACGACCGAAAAGAGATAGTTCCTCTTCTTGAGAAAAATTCGACTTTTTCGGGCTCCATAAATCAACAGACTCAGCGCAGTTGACTTGAGCAGAATCGGCAAAAATGACCGCGTTTGCCCGTGTACTCGACGCGTTAAGCGGGCGCCGCGCGAGTGCACGTGTTTTTTTCGCTCGCACGGCCCGCGTAAACAGAATACATTTTCTCGGGCGCACCTTCGATTTCGTTAATAAAATCGTCCGAATCGCAATTTTACTTGCCGTTAAAGCTCGACTAATAAGCAATGACTTTGATTACGAGTAATAATTTTTTTCTTTTTTCGCGACGAAAGCGTCCTTTGCCATTGATGCGCGCGTCTTGTTAATGCTTCAACAACGCAATAAATTGAAATACTTCTTTCCCGCAGCTGCCTATCAAACTTTTTTCTCCGCGCTCAATCCGAGCGAGAATCGCTCGACCGAACGAGAAGCCCAACCCGGAGAAGCCTCCGAATCTCGCGGATCGTCTCAGCGAACGAATCCACTCCGAAGCGCCACTCGAGCAGCGCCGGAGTCGGTCACCTGATAGATCGCCCCGAGGATGCCGATGGAGGAGGACAGCATGCAGACGGTGTTGTAGGCGTCGGTGTTGAACTCCTCCATGATGACGAGGGCCATGTCGGTGCGGTTGTTGTGGTGGCAGCAGAAGGTCTGTATGGTGGGGTCCGCCATGGCTCCGTCGCGACGCGGCCGCACTGTACGCGCGCAGCTCGCGCTCTGCCCGCTGCGGCGTGTCGTCCGATAAAAAAAAAATGAAGAGTCGCCGCGACTGCTGCCCGGCCGAGCAGCGACGGCGGCAGTCGATAAGCCTTATTTCTTTTGACGAACGTCGCCCGGCCGTTATCTTCCCGGCGTCGACGGAGCTCCCTTCATTGCTGAGGCAAGCCGGACGCGAGGCCGAGCGAGGCTTCTGCCGGAGCGCCGGAGGTGGCTTCTGCGGGTGGAGAGATCAGTTTTGTTTACTTGGGTTAGCGGGAGGGCTGCTCTCGTGCGTGGCGTTGCGGTTTTGGACAAGGCAGGCGGGTCTGCGTAGTCGGGCTTTTTTTTTGTTAATTAATCGATTCAAAGTCGTTTAGTGCACGGGGGTAGTAAAAGCCATTTCAGTTCATTTTTCGTTTTACACGAATGCGCGGAGCTTCGTCGTGAAGTAAATCGGTGTAAAATGAAAACTGCTTTATTGCGAAACTTTATCGATCTTTTGTAACTTTTAGCTTCGCGTTTACTAAATGCATAACACATTAAAATTATTCATTAAATGAATATTATGCGGTGAAAAAATTGTTAAAACGGCACTTTTCAGTATCATGCTAAATCGGCTCCGAGTCCTAGATAATTCTATTTCTGATTTCACTTATATAAGTGATTGATGATATAAGCGCTCATCAATTACGCAGATCCATGAAATCAGTAAAACGCGAATTTGCCACTTAGCTCGCGACGCTAAATTGTTTACGACTACCTGCCGTGCATTAACAGTTGGCGAGGCGTTGCTCCTTATATCAGTGTATACGATTTCGCAAGTGCCGACTTGATCAATAAGCGATCGGGTTACACCCTGTATCGAATTCCACTGCGCCGTGGTGTCAACGCACTCTATTTCGCGTTGCTTTGGTTGACTAGAAACACGGCTGACGATCCCGACTTTTCAAGACGGTCGGATTTGATTCGCGCAAGGTGAAAATCGAGCTGCGTTATATGATGTATTATAAAACGTATAAATTACCTTAAATTTACGCCTCCTGCTTTTCGTCGCTGCGAAGAATCGCCTCGCTCTTACATTATACTAAAAACTTCTACCAAACACCCTCGCCGCAGCTCGAAAACTCCCCCGAAAAATTCGAAAACCCGCAGCGCAGCGTCGCCCGAGCAGCCTTCCCAGCCAAAAGCCTCACCTTCCGCCAGGTGCACTCGATCCAAAAAGCTTCGCTCGCCACTCGTCCTCGGCGTCTCAGCGCGCGCTGCTCACCAGCCTCTTCCAGTCATTTTCGCACTTCTCTCGACGGCGCCAGCAGCGGCGGCGGCGGCGGCGGCGACACTTCCACCGCCCGGTTAGGTAACGTCGCAGCCCAAGCCTTCGAGCGCTCCCGCGCGAGCTCCCCCAGTCCACCTGCACCCTCGGCCGCGGCTCAGGCGAGACTCCGGCGCTCGAAACCCGAGGCGCGGCCGGCTTCTTCCTTTTTTCTCCCCCTTAACGGGGAGGCTGCCGGGGACGCAGAGGCCAAGGATGCAGCGGCGGATCAGTCGGGTCGCGCGCCTTTACGTAACGGCGCGGCGGCGGCCGCCAGTCAAAGAGCGCGTTACGAAAGTGGGATGTCGCCGCGCATGGTGGCGTTATGTGATCCGCGACGCTGACGGCTATGCCTGCCTAAGGCTGCGGGATCGAGGATGCGCGGGGAGCGCGTGGGATGGTGCACCGAGAGATGCGCGCACCCGCGACGGGGAACTCTCTCGCGAGGAATTCCGAGCTGCTGTCGTTTCCGCGACCTGGGCGATCTAACCCCCTGTTGTTGATTTGCGCGAGGTTTTCGTTTGAGGTATTGTAGCGGCTTGGCAGGGAAAGTATTGTATTGCAGAGAGTGATTTTTCGGACAATGCGCGGCTGACGCAAACGCTTTTGGTATTGGCTCAATCGCCGCGCCGACCGAGCTTTATGGTAAAAGTTAAAAGGCTCTAGCGGCGCGATAAGTTTACGTCTAGATTTTATTAGAAGTAAAATTTCGTTAGATTTTCATCATCCTGCTAATATGCAGTCACTTATCGAGAGCCACGTCGAAACGGGTTAGTTTATATAACGTTTTTTTTTTT
>JAWWEM010000010.1:7300946-7317400 GCA_035582935.1 Ormyrus thymus
AGATAAATCGACGGTGCGAAAACTTGACGAGGGACATGTGTTTTTTTCTTATCTCGCAGCTGATATACAGTTCGGACGAATTCTGCGACGATAACCGCGCGCGATCGATTGTACCTTTTGCCTCCTCGCGGCGCGTCCGTTTCGCGGAGCAATTTGCTTCTCGAGCGCCGATCGGGCTTTCTTCGCCTCGCGACTGCAATTCGACGCAGTTTTTCTTCCGAGGCAAGAGGCGCCGGTTGCGCAACGAAGATGAGATCTGCTTCATGGTTAACCTTGCGAGGAACGTCGCGGCTTTTGCCCATAATAAAAGCGGCGACGTTGCGAATGGAAAACTGAGAAATTACTCTCCGATCGCGCTGAACGCGCATTTACGGAGAGCGCCAGTTATTTTATCAGATATGACGGAAGGGAAATTAAAAATAATTATCTGGAGGTGGAGAAAGAATTTTATTAGAGGTTGATACATTTTTTATTGATTTTATCGTAAAGGTTTGTTACAAACTATGTAGTCATTATAAACTATTGATAGTCGTACATTTACACTAACTTTCATCTAAAATAATATTAACTTTAATATAAAGCCATTTAAGGAAAATTAATGTTAAGGGCTTGGAGCATTTTTACTTTAGACTCTTAAATATTACACAATCAAATTGTGCCTTATTTAACAATACACGTCTTTGTACAAGGATGCATGTAAAGGTTTGATACGTCTTGGATGAATAGTTGGAAAAGGGATCGCTGCCAATGAGGTGATGAAACAAGTCCGATGAATTCAGTCAGCATTTCTGAAAAAACGACAGAGAAACGCACGCTTAATTCGAAGAAAATCCACCTCCGAGGATTTATCGGAAAGTTATTTTTCAGGTCAAGGGGGATCGACTGCCACCGACGACCCGATTATTAAACTCTGAATCATTTTCGTTCCATCCTTCTCGCTGTCGATATCGTGGTGGCTACATCCTTTTAACTCTTCGAATGTACGATCGGGTGCGGAAATTAAAATTAAAAATTTACTTTTGCACCTTTTACCCGCGCCACGTATTAACAAAAAATTACCCGGCGTTCTTTTAAAAATAGAATTAAGGAAACTTTGATCAATTGAACGAGGTAAAATGAGTCAAGTAATGATAATCTGTATCCTGGAAGTACGCGGAATCACCGATTCCACAAAGCCAAAGCTAAATGTACAGTAACCCTGGTAGAAATTGAAAACATTTTCAGAGCATTTTTTGGCCAGTTTTTCATAAATGGCCAAAAAATACTCCATAATTGGCCAATGAATGCTAAAATTTAATCTCAAAGCATTAAAAATGGTTTGATTTCTACTAGGGAAATCTTTTAGTTTATTCCCAAGTTAAAAGTTTAACCGGAGCGTCGCAAATGAAACTTACCAAAGTTTTACAAGATCTTGTGGCACTTCGTGCCGACCAGCACGTAGCCGTCCGGGCAGGGCGACTTCGTCGGAACTTTGATGCGCGACTCCTCGTCCCCGCAGACGGTCTCGCCGACCAGGCAGAGGATCATCGCGCATATCAGCAGCAGGGCGGCGAATGCGTGCATCTCGACAGGTCCGTTCTTCCGTTGGCTCTTGGCGAAGCTGAAATTATTGGAGCGGGCTGAGTGAGCGGAACGTCCTGGCACGGGTGCGCTCGGCGCGAGAAATTTCGGCCGACTGGCGCGGCGGAATCGTCGGCGAGCGAACCTGCCCGCCGGTTTCGCTCGCTTTACGCAATGTGTGAACAAGTGGACGCGCCGAATGATGCGGGGCTTTTTTCACGGAGGCGTGTAACTACAATGGCCGCGAAACGGATCGGACTTGCTTTGAGCCGCGGCGCTCGGAAAAGTACGTGATGTAAGCTTTCGTCTGTTTGCTCGTCGTCGCTTTCGGTTCTGCGGGGGAGAGAATAGGTTCAGTCGAGCTGCGAATAAAATCTGTCGCGATGATAAATTGGCTTGGTAATCAGAAGTTTATTTTTCATCGGGTGGAATTTGAAGCTCGTTAAGTCGCTTTCTTTCGCGGCGCGTCAATCTGGACAGGAATTTATTTCATTTTTTAATACAATTTCGAGATTAAGTTAAACGAGGAAATTATTCAGATCGTAAAGTAAAAAAATTTTTTACTATACAGCAAAACTAGCTTATGCATTTGGAGTAATATTTATTTTTAATAAAGGTAAAAAATGCAAAGCAGTTTCTTGAATTCGATTAGAATAGATAAATTAAAGTGAGTCGACAACTGGATATATTAGATTAATTAAAATATTTTTTGATTTATTATCTTTTGGAACATTTTGCTTTTAATAATTCATAGCTTAGCTTATTTATAATCTCCCGATGTAACTTTCAAAACGCTCGAGATATAAAAAATGAATATAGAAGTTCACTTACTTTTTATAAAAATTATATTACTTCAATGGTTAACTTCAGAGATTTCACTTAAGTTATGGCCCTATATATATAGGTTTCAAACAGCCACACACGACAAGTACATATTTACTGTGTAAACATTTAATTATAAAAGATTGCCAGCTGTAATTACAACAGCACTCGATTCGTTCCCTTCATTGTGTATAATGAAAAATAAGACCTCTTTCATGTTTTAAGGCAGCACGTGCCATTATGTTCTATGAAAGTGCGTTGTTAATATACTCATATTTTATCTGAATAGTCTTTTTATTACAATGAAACTGTATTATAGAATTTCAATATGCAAATAGAAGAAAGTACTATGATATTAAAATGTAGTGTAAAGTTTATGAGAGAGTTGACTTAGTTGGTTGCTTCGATCTAAATCGATTTTGGACTGTTCAATCGTCGCCACGCGCAAATCAATATAGTAATAAAAATTTTAAGGTAAACTTTCGTATTCAGCATTTTTCGACTGTAAATTTTCCAAGTGCTTTTCCAGGAGAGATGTAAGAACTTTGAAAACCTAATAAACTATCAACGTTTGAAGTGAAAATTGGCGTTGACTTAAGTTTTACTGCAGCTTATCGATAATTTACACTGTCAAGATTAACTATAAGTGATTGCTTTCGTAGTTTCTTAACCACGTATTTTAAAAAAGATTAGTTGCAGCTACGAAAATTTATTGTGGATATACTACGTGGAATTAGACTTTTTTTTGTGAACAATAAATAAATTAAGATATTTTTTCCACCTTTCTCTCATTTTTTATTGATTATACATATATCTATATATATATGTATTATTACATAACAGGTTTTACTATATTGTAATAGTGACGAGTTTCCACTTACTTACTTACCTGAAAATAATTGCGAAATATTTTTAAGTTTATAAGAGCAATAATTGAAATATTATTAACATAAAGAACGTTAAATCTTTACCTTGCATCCGGAAATTTTGCGACAGCGAGTTTTAGCAATACCGCGTCTGTAACATGGCTTGCATGGAGGATCAATAATCAAGTCGTGTTGAATTGGTTTCTGCAATGCAATACTATTAAAATAATAACTTCAAGTGAGTCGTGAATGTTTTTAAATAAATCATGAAAATAAATTCATATAAAAGAGCCACATGTGTTATATTATAGCATACGTTCATCTCTGCATCGCGAGCCGCTATTTCTTCTGGAGTCAAATCCGCTAAGATGAAATTCACGGTTAAGCAGACGAACAAAAGGAGAGTAAACACTTTGGTCATTTTTCTTTTTTTTTTTTTTTTCTACTACAACAAACCGTCCCGATCCTTCGCGCTCTGCTCCGGAGATGCGTCTAATCTATTCTAGCGAATAAATGCGAAAACCGCGGCGATCTTTATCAAACGAATCGCCGGAGATTTGCGTCTTCGGCGAAGCGAAAGCGGAGGAAGCTACGTTCAGAAAAATCATTCTTGATAACCTTTGCTTCGAAAAAACACTCGCCAACGGCCGGAGATTGGAAAGTCGAAACGTAGAGGTCGTGGTTAAGATCGCGGGCGACGTTTTTCCTCGCTGCATAAGCTAACGCGCTTAAATTTAGACGTTGTTACACGTTTCAATTCGGATATTACAAATAATTACGAGCGCAAGTTTAGATAGATAAAGTTGGTGTGCGGAGTGACGATTAATGTTATTCAACGATAAAACATCGCACTTGTTGTCTCGTTTACGCGGCGAATTCGCTGGAGACCAGCGCGTCGAAGCACACGAAACTGATGATTCAGATTTTTGCCAAGAATTGTAGACTTTCTTTTAAGCTGGAAAACTGCCCGTCTTTCCGAGAACAAAGATTGTTTTTTTAATAATTATATAGTTTTAATAAGTTCAAAGCGTCGGTAGGCTTCTTTCCATACATCTTATCTATAAAAGCATAAATTATCCTCGTACAAAGTGTAGGAGATGACTTTTTCTTCCAAGTGCGTATACATTTATTGTACGACCTACTTCTCACGATTTAATTTTTACAATACTTAGAAATTTCACAAAGTAATTTTCACCTTTGGTAAAGGAATTATTACTAAAATAAAACTAGCCGTGAGACGCGTATTTCCAAATCATTAATATTAAGATAAGAGTATATAGTACGTTCAAAGAATCGCTTTCAGGTAATTAAATGTTCGTCTGTGTCTGCTGCTCATTCCCTTTCTCTCTGCCCCTGTTATTCTGCTTTTATTTTTCTTCTCATCTTTTTTCTGCCTTTCCTTTTCACCTTTAAATAATAATTTATTAGTCAAAATATTAGTTATTAGTCAAAAATCAGCTGTCAAGCAAAGCAGTTCAATAAAGACAGAAAAATGAAAAATATTAAGATAATTTCTGTTAAACGAATATTCCTTAATAAGAGTAAGTTCCAAACTGATTCACAAATAAACCAAGCCGAATCTAATGTCAACTTTGACACTAAGTCCTACTCTCATTAGATATTAATCCCGAGAAGTGGATCAGCGTTACAATTCGTACACGATAAATCCTGATAAAGCAGTTGAACTAATCGTTCGCGTCATAACTCAATTTCAGCTAACATAATTCCCTGCCTGCAATCTGGCATGCCAATTGTCTGCCTAATCCGGAGCACGTTATTATACGGACGAGGAATTTCTTTCTCCAAACAAACAGTCTTGGAAAAATAACATGCGTCGTTCAATTATTATTCTCGAAAAATCTCGTTCGCCACCGAAAGACAGTCAGACTTACTCGGAGAGGAAGACGTGCCGACGGGCACGCTCGCGATGGAGGAAAGAAATTGCTCGTTTCGAGAGAAATGTGTCTGCGCCTCGGTTCTCTGGGAACGACTTACTTAACATTAAAATCGAGGTGACTTCCAAATTGTAATTAGGTCTGCGCATATTATTTAATTGCGATAACGAGGGAGCTTGGATTCGAGTAAAGAGTAAATTTATTTAGAACAATTTTATTGCTCAGCTTCATTCTTTCGCTTGCAGTACTTTATCGGTATATTGTAGCCTCGAAACTTGAAAGCCCGTCGAAGTAAGAATCAAAAGATTTATCATCGAAGCGCAGGTTCTTTTGTTTTCCTTAGGTGTACTATATGAATCTTTTTATACATGAATTTTTGTTTCCTGTTCAAAAGTCTCGGTTGATGTTACATTTTTGCCGCGTTGCAAAAAAAAAAAAAAAACTAACAACAACCAGAGCTTATCAAAATAAGTTTATCACTTTTCTTATGAAAACTATTATTAGTTTTTAAAGAGACTGGGATGGAATTAAAATTATTTAATATAATTCCTTTTCTTTTAATTTTTTTTACTTTCCAGATAATAAATTAAACTAATTCAGTACACACAAAAAAAAAGTGCGCTTTACAACCCTATTTTTAAAACTCGGCTCGATTGGCGCTTTATTCCTGGAATGTTTTTTCATCCCCGCATCCACAATTTAGATTTCACAGCTGAGGTCAGTCACGGCAGGCGTTCGATTTTTCTCCCTAAACGGACTTGTCGCGGCAGCCAAGTCCAGATCGTAATAAAAAAAAGATCTCGTTCGCGGCCGATCTCGCGTTCCCGTCTGCACTCGCAGCGACCCCAAAAACCCGGTCCAAACGCGTCGGACGGACGAACCTCCGCGTCCGATCAAAGAAAGTCGCGTCTCCAAAAAAAAAAGAGCTGACGCGGGACAAAGCCCGACGCGCAAGAGCATCTCGGAGACGGAGAAGAGTTCGCGCCCCGAGGGCGATCTCGCCTCCCGCTTATCGAGAGCGGATAAGCGGGCTCCCGGGGAAATCGGCGCGAGAGCATATATACAAACACGTACGTATATCGTCTGCGCTCGACTCCCCGCGGAGTCGTCATCGTCAGGGGCAAAAGGCGGCCCGTTATCGGGAGAGAGAGAGAGAGAGAAAGATATACTTTGCCGCGGGGGGAAAAGCGGGCCGCAGCGCCGGGAGGGAGAGAAAGCGATATACCGGCTATCGCTGCGGCGATCGACGGCGAACTTATAAATCGCTCGGCCTCCCCTCGGCGCGGCCCAGTGTCTGCATCGACGGCTCATTGTTCGTATCACCGCTGCTTCTTCCACCCAATAGTCCCTTCGCCAAGGCTTGTTTATCGTCAAGGATATATATACATATATATACTTTCTGTTCGATTGCGCTCCGCGAGTTGCGCATCCCTCGAGGATCCACCGACTGGTGCTTGTGTGCTCGTAATCCCCCCCAGTGTACGTGACTTACGAGTGCGGCGTCACTTCGCTCGGCGCCCCGAGTACAAGTGCTCCTGCGACCGCTCGTCCGAGACGCGCCGAGTACACCGCGGGTACACAGTTTTCGGCTCGAGGAGTTGAGACAGAGCCTGTATGAGTCTGGAGGGCTCCTGCGGAAGGGGAGTCTGTAGGAAGGCGACGAGCGCGAGGCTCGAGAGCGAGACCCCCGTGGAGGCCGCTGCGCTGAAGAGATACGTGGGGAAGCTGCTGTTCGAGGCCTGCTGCTTTGGTGAGAACGCGGCCGCCGTGAGCTTTCAACTAGTGAAAGTCGGGACGGTCGAGGATTTTCATGTTCGTTGAGTCAGTCGCTGGAATTTTTCAAAATCGTCCCGCGTCAGCGACGACGCGCCTCAATCGACGGCGTGTCGGTTATCGGTCAAGTCTGCGCTGCGAGGCGGCAAAGAGAATTATAGGAAGAAGGCAATCTCGTTCCGTGCAGGGCGCTTTCAATTATCTCGGCCAGACTTTATTTAACGAATGAAAGGCCCCACTTCCGCGATTAAATTGTAAAAATGATCTCCTCGCTGTTTCAGAATGCACTAGGATGGCCGCGATCCCTCAGGGAGCCTTTACAGTACTGCAGGTCCGCAAGAACGTCTCGCGCTACAACGCCGCGAAATACGAGGAGGAGGAGGATAAGAAGGAGAAAAAGAGCGGCGGGTACAACGCCAAAGTTCTTCAAGAAGGTAATTGGATGACGCGCCTTGGGTAGTATTCGTACTAGCATGCGTCGGTCCTTGTTTGCATTGCATGCGTGTGCGACTGGAGAAGATAAAAAGAGCGTCTTGAATTAAACGGCAATGAGGTCGTCTCCGCAATTTTGCCAAAAGAATTAACAGTCAGTGAATTGACGGCGCGATGCAAAGCCCGTCGATCGCTAAAAATTGTTTCCTCGAATATTTAGTGTAGCATTGTGGCATCTAGTAAATTTCCATTTCTAATTTAGTTTTACATATTATCAAGCTTGTTGAAACAGAGCAGAGCTATTAAAGTGACATTTTCGTTGGCATCGATATATAAAATTATATACGAAGCGAAACGACACTCAGAAGTATAACCGTTTACGAGAATCAGCTGTTTTATACCGTTGAAAATCTCGTGTTCTGTAAATAATCCTCACTTTTATCAAAGACGAAATGATACTTATTTACCAAAGTCTCGTCAGTCCACAAATTACGATCTTTGGGAGACGCCTTTTTCATACATTAACTGAACATTTTTAAGCGCGAGGCGTAAAGTGTAGATTGCTTTATCGCCTCCGCGTGACCTTCCCCCCCTTAATCTACGGCTCCAAAAAACCCCGAAAGACGCAGAAAAACTTGTTATCCGGTAGTTCACATCTTTGACCGATATTTCACTCGGCCAAACTCCAATGGCAAAGCTGTAATCTCCGCCGCGAGCGCGAGTCCGATCAAAGCCAGCCATACTCGCTCATAAACGCGCCTCCCCCTCCCCCCCCCCCACCGGCACGTAGGCCACCCAGCGCTTTAACGAACTCTTAACAAGCCCGCTCAACGATCGCTTCTTCCAGGCCGAGAGCTGACTCCCCTGAAGTACAACAGCAAGTTGATGAACAGCATCTGGGGCCTGTACAACCGCTACTCCGTGCACAATTTCAAGAAGATCGACGCCAACGAGAGGAGCCTGCTCGAGGAGGCCTGGGGCAGCCTCGCCGTCCCGGCCGCGAGCGCCGTCGCCTCCGCCGCCGAGGGCCGGCCCGTAATCGGGACCGCCGGCGGGGCCGCCGGCCACTGATCGCGAGGACTCGCCGACTGAGGAGGGTTGCGCTCTCACCCTTTCAATAACCCCTTGGCCACGCTGTTCGCGAGGGGAGCTCGGCCGCAGCGGCCGCCGGCGACGGCGGGGCGCGAGACTGCGGCACGGACGGGGCCTCGGCTTTGCCGCGCCGCGGCGCCGGGGAGCGGATTCGACGCGGGTGTCCTGGGCGTCGAGGCTTCCTTCGCGGATGGTTCTATGTGATGTGAATGACGTAATCTGTAGCGGAATTGATCGTATGTGTTTCGTCGTTGTAAATGATGGAGAAATTGTCGTCTCTTGGTGATGGAAATAAACGTGTTTTCTTGAGAATTTTCGAGAGTCTCTTTGGATGAATGCGAGCGCGAGAGGCTGTTGTGCTTTCAGCGATTATTACGTAGGAGAACGGTATCGTGAAAAATATCCCGTGACCTTCCTTCAGACGCGAGATTAAACGGATTGACTCGATCAGAAGTAGCGTGTAAGCTTGAGTACATTTTGTCCAGCGGCTGAAATTTTTTGCTCTTTCATTAATTCCTTCATACTTGCGAAGAAAGGCCGGTTGAATAATGTTCTTTTAATTTTCATTGAACGAAACGCACTTTAATATATGGTAAAAGTTGATTAAAATGTCTATCATTGAATAACTTTTCGACCCGAAAATAAAAAATCCTTCACGAGCCTCTTCAATTACATAATAATTAATGCTGCAAAGACACGACCAACGTCTTCGTCGCTGATTTTGCCATTTCGTTCGAAAGGAGCAGGTAAACGCAGCTCTTCCACAATCCGCGGCAAGATCTACGCGGTGGTCTCTTGCAGGGTTGCACGCATGCCTTGCTTGCACTAACGTTATTAATTTGTAAGTATAAACGTGACGCGTAAGTGCGGTTACGTACAAGCGCCCGAGGTCGTCCGAGCATAGCGGTAAGCTATTATCGCGCTGTTGCGAGAGTCGCCTTAGTGTGTTATTTTGGTCTTTATTCTGTTAATATATCATTTGAAATTTAAAGATTGTTCGCTCGAAGTTCATGGATTTGTTTATTTACCAAGTTTAAAAGCCTGCCGCGCATATGAATAATTGTTTTTTATTGATATTGATATATTGCAATTGGTATATTGCAAACACTGTATATACAAAAAGCTGTGTAAAATATTTTGTTTATTTGTAATGCATGAGCAAAAGTTTAATACATAACATTTTTCAAACACGTGCTTTTGCGAAAAGGCTTCTGCACGTATTTCTGCAATGCGTGACTGATAGGATCGGCGGTGCGATATATTGGCCACAGCTGCTAAATTAAGGTGCTCCGACCCTTTTTCCTTTATTATCCTTTGGTTGAAGGCTTTTAACTGTTAGATTTATTTATTTTCAAGTTTTATAGTCAGAAAATAAAAGGACTTTAACAATTTATTTTCAAAATAATTTTTTACATCTGTAAGAGAATTTCTTTGTGAATTAATTTATGGTTAATATCCTTGGAGAATCAATTAAACAGAATTAGAAGTCAGGTTTCTACGGAACGATAGCTCAGATATTGATTTTTGAAATCGCTTGATAGAAAGCTCGAAGGGTGCAAAGGCCCGCAAACGCACCTATCGATCGGCAGCGGAATATTTCGATGAATCTACGCAAGCTGTCCAACGCGGACTACCTCGGACGGGCGAACGTTTCAATTCCGCCTGGCGGAGGGTGTGTAATTCACTTTCCATCTCTCTCGCACGCGAGCCCCGCGCACGTCAGTCGGAAGCGCAGCCGCCTGACAGCGGCGCGGCATACGCGCGAGAGCGAGCGATACATATTTCACGCGTCACGCGCCGCTTCCTTGCGTGAGTGTGCGAGCCGCCCGTTCCTCGTAAATAACTCGGTGCGGAAACAGCTCCCTCGCGCAGGAGACGTCGGTCGTCGCGCCCTGCCACTGATGGCTCCGCGGCTCATCTTCTCGGAAAGACGAAGTTGCGCCGAGACAGCTGTAGCGGCGAGGCGGCGGCGACATGGACGGCTGCATAACCAGCTTTCCCGAGCACATCCTCGAGATGATATTCTCGCATCTGGACCTCTACACCCTCGGCAACTGCCTGCTCGTCTGCAAGAAGTGGCACAGGTTCCTCAATAACGACGAGAACAATTACATCTGGCGCACGCACTGCAAGAAGAAGCTGTCCGAGGACACCCTCAGCTCGGACCTCCTCTCCTCTGTACCAAGTTTTAAGGCTAAGCTCAGAGCTTATTACTATGCCTGGAATCCTAATGACTGCTCGAGAAACATTTATACTAAGTTCAATGACTTTACACTTCACAGGTTAGAATCTATGTTTATATTTATGTGTAAAGTTAAATGTAACTGAGCAATATCATTTATTTAATAACACTCTTGATTTTGCTCCTTTCTCTTATAAAGTAAACTTGTAATGAAATTTATATTGAATTAAAGTAAGTTTAAACATTCAACGTTTACTTCTATGCGAATTGCACAAACTATTGCAACGCTTAATTACTTAGTTGTAATAAAGAATACTTTTAACATAGAAGGAACTGTTTTAATTATTCTGTAAGCAAACTATGCATCTATTTTATACAAATAAAATTTTAATTATAAAATTAAAGTTATTAATTTTAAATTATTTCAAAGGAATCCAATCGCACAGAGCACAGATGCATGTAGAGGGAAAATAGGATTTCGTCATGGAAGACATGCTTGGGAAGTGATATGGGAAGGTCCGCTTGGCACAGTAGCCGTTATAGGCATAGCAACCAAAGAAGCTCCTCTGGTCTGTCAAGGTTATGTAGCTTTGTTGGGATCGGATGAAAATTCATGGGGCTGGAACCTTGTAGATAATAATTTGTTGCATAATGGAGATGCACAAGGAAATTATCCTCTTCCAAATAATGCACCAAAATACCAAGTAAGTTATTATAACAATATGAAAGAAAAATTTTTTTGATTTTGAAAAAATTTCTAATTTTATTTGTAACAACATAAGTTTTTCTAAACACTGTATTTTATTTTCAGGTGGGAGAAAGGATAAGAGTCATATTAGATTGTGATGATAATACATTGTCATTTGAAAAAAATTATGAATTTTTGGGAGTAGCATTCAGAGGTATTGCTTTTTACTACAGGTTTTTATAAAATTTGCTTACGCTTAAGTTTTCTGAGAAAGTTTCTAAAATCTTTTTATTTTATTTAACGTTAGAATTTAATGAATAAGTTCAATTCTCTAAATAATTTTAAAAAATGCATTTATGAAGTACTTCTATGTTACAAAAATTACAAAAGAATCTACATTTATTGATTTACTTAAGATTAATTGTCTAATATTTAGTATGTACATCATACAATTTATAATAAGACAATTTAATTAAATTCTTATAAAACAGTTTTTAGTTTTAAGTAGTATAAAACTATAAAATTATTTATTTAATTTTTAGGTTTGCCAGACAAGAGACTATACCCATCAGTATCTGCAGTGTATGGAAATACGGAAGTCTCTATGGTATATTTAGGCCCTCCATTGGATGGGTAACATTTGGCATTTCAACACAAAATACCTCAACATGATTACTTTACATTTGTCATAAAAGTTACAACTGCTAACTTTATACTAAAAAGACTTTAGCAGTGCACTCGAGATGTTTAATTTAAGTTAATGAGGTAAAAATTAATTGCGAAATTTAAAAAAATGTGAACAATTTTTGGTTTCACAAATGTACATAACAAGCTGCGTAGAAAATCAGTTAGACAGTTTCCACAGTTTTTTAACAAGTTTATAAATTGTTCTAAGACTC
Organism: Ormyrus thymus; assembly: GCA_035582935.1. NCBI lineage: Eukaryota > Metazoa > Arthropoda > Insecta > Hymenoptera > Ormyridae > Ormyrus > Ormyrus thymus. The sequence continues at coordinate 7,313,156 of JAWWEM010000010.1, forward strand.
CAGTTCTAAAAGAACAAAAGAAAAGTCCATTTAAAAATTTTTACTGCTTAGAAAATTTAAAAGACAAATTATTTTGTAAAAAATATGTTAATTTTTGATTAATCTTGATGTAAAAAATAATTGACTTCAGTATTTACAGATCAATTAGCAATCACAAATAAGGCAATGAAAATTAGTCCCATATTTATAATTTAAAGAGATTCTTTTTCTAGTCTGTACATATTTATAATATGCATTGTATTAATAGTAACAATCTGTTTTTGATTACTACTTACTGTATTAAGTCGTGCAACTGACTTTGAAGTAACGAATGCGAATGTGCACGTTCAGATTGTAAATTACAAGTGAACTGTAAGATGAAACAAATAGTACTTAATAGTGACAGCATTTTCATAAAACCAAAGTACATTATTTGTACATACGTTTTCATGTCATTGTATTAATTAAACTACCTAAGGATCTGTTCATTATTTTTTCTAAACTTTTGTACATAATTGTGTACATAACTAATATAAATACTTGAGAAATAAATTTTATTTCTTATGTACCTCAAAAAACAGCGTTAAGTGTGTTACACATTATTTTACCTAGTTCAGTCTTAAGATTGTTCTTTCTTTAATATCTCTAGAATTGAAAAGTAAGTCTACATTCGTTGTAATGGTTTTGCCAAAGTTAAAATATTTGGTCCCACTTGCAAAAAAGCGATAGTTCACTTTGTAGGAGATTCGTAAGTAAATTAAAAGTAGGAATGTGTTATTTCCATTGGACGTCTTTGAGTTCCCAATTCTGTTCGCTGTAGCCATTGCAGGCAGCTATCACTGGGTAATCATTGCTGCTCGCAGGAGCTTCCAGACACAAGCCAGATGCTACATGTCGAATTACTTTGTTCTGCAAATTTAAAATATTAATTTCAACGAGGGTTACCACGCGTACTGAAAAGAAAAAACTTTCTTTTCTGCCCAACTTACGTCTTTGTCATATTCCCATTTTTGAGCTGCGTAACCACTGCAAGCCATCAGTTTAACCTTCGGCTTTTCGTGTCTCGTATCCTTCTCCGGAGCATCGAGACACACACTCTCGTCCGTCATTATCACGCCTTCTTTAGTCATTACAAACATTTGACCGAGATTCGGCGGCGAAATGCACTCCTGATATCCGACGAAGCCCGAGGGCTGCGAGTACACGCCCTTGGAAACCGGCCTCATTAAGCACTTCTTCGACGACGCGTGAAGAATCTGCAAAATTGTGCGGCTTCGGAAAATAGTGCTCTAGCGCGGAAGCAATGTTGTTATCAAAGTATCGTACCAGTCCGAAAAAGCGATCGTCCTTTGGAAAAAAGTGGTTCGGCCACACGTTGTCCAAGTACCATTCGAAACCCTTGCACTTGAGCCTTTCTCTTAGCGCCAATCTCGCCCTGACCTGCTGCTTATCCCGGACCCTGTCAGCCTCTAAAAGCACAGAGAAAACAAACGAAAATCCATCAACTTCCACGAATCAGCTCCCGCGGCAATAACCCGCACCAGGGCCACTCACGAGGACTGAACTTGAAGTAGAACTTTCCCCAATCGTCCATCCAGACGAGGGCGACCCTGGCCAGGTTCCCGTACAGTATCTCGTCGACGCCGCCGGGGAAGGTGTAGGGCGAGGACTTGCGGAAGATGTGCCCGACGTGGGAGCAGGGGGCGATCTCGACGCTGCCGCCGCACTGCCAGACGCGGAAGGAGAGCTCGAGGTTCTCGCCGCCCCAGATGCGCATCTGGTCGTCGTAGCTGCCGAGCTCGAAGAAGTACTCGCGGTCCATGGAGAAGAGGCCCCCGGCCATCGCCGGCGTCTTGAACGGGTCGACGATGTTCTCGCGGCGCTCGCGGAGCAGCGCGCCGTTCAGCATCAGCCAGCGGAAGTGCAGGTCCCAGTTGAAGGCGCCCCAGTGCAGCTCGAAAGACCTGCGGATGAATGCGACTTGGGTTGGTTTCTCTGGGCCTTCTCGTTAGGGAGTGGGGTTTTTTTTTTTAATTGCGATGGAAGATTTTATCGCATTTTTAAATGACGAAGTAGCACTGCGATTATTCAAAATTTGAACGATTGAAAGTAAATGCTGTCATCTTTTTTCTTTTAACGCAAAACATTTGTAATAGTCAAACGAAAAATTGAATAAGCTACTTTGAAAGTAATGAGTTGCTTAATGTCTTTATACATATCTAAGATACCAAGCTGATCAATTGGCACAGTTCACGGATCGCTTGGCAACCGTTTGACCTCTTGTGACTTAGTTTACTCATACTTCGCTAAGCGTTTCAGAACATCGAGATAATTGACACAATGCGGATTAGTTTTCGTAGATTGTTCCTTTTTTTTTTTAAAGAGACATTTTTAAATACCTCGTATAACTGAAAGTATCATCATTAATAATATCTATCACAGGAGAAACGACTCTCGTTCGATTTTTAGAAATAGCTTCTAATAGTGGTTCCAGCCATCCTGAAAAATAAATGCACATCATTAGAACGAACGTTAAATTATGCAGCGGTAAAACAGGGGGACGCTGTTTGAAATTTAAACCGGCATTCGGCGTAACATTAGCGTTCTGCCTTATCCGAATTTCGAGAAAGAGGTAATATAACAGAAGCGCTCTCTCGCATCGGTCGAAAGAGAGCTCACCTACCGGCCGTACATTCGCAGTGGGCGTCCAAGAAAGTCAAGACTTCGCCTTTAGCCTCGGTCGCTCCCATCAGTCTAGCATTTACGAGGCCAACTCGTTTTTCCGACCTGAGGACTCGGGTTGGCACTGGCAGTCGCGCTGCGTATTCGTCTAATGGCTTTCTTAAGAACTCTGAAAATTATACCATTTTCATTAAGACTGAGTTTATGACGGGGCTCTGCATCTTATGACGAGTGCCGATTTGAGAATTAATTTGCGGTATGATTTACAGCAACGAGTGGTAAAATATAATTTTTTAATTTAAAATTTAATGCTTCGAAGTGAAAAAACCAGGTCAAAAAGTATGCGCAACAAGACTCCCTCAAGAGCACAAACGCTACGAACACATGACATTATTTGCTATCGCTTTAAAAATATAATTATGCAAACGGCTGTAATAGTAATAACAATTCACGCAGTCACCTCTATCGCTATCGTCGTCCACAAGGATAATCTCTCGAAGCAATTCCCTGGGAGATCGGCTTATGACACTGTGGACCGTGCGCAGGAGGGTGCTCCAGGCCTCGTTGTGAAAAACGATGATGACCGACGTGGTCGGCAGATCGAGCAAATCGGCATATCTGCTTATGCACCTGAAACACAGAAGCACAGCGATTCACGTCTCGACTCGCGCGCAACAAGCCGGCGGAGCCTCTCACTTCTTCTTCCTGACGTCCGGCAGGCTGCGGTTCAGCGGGATCTTGTCGCTCGCCAGCAGATTGTACCGGTTGATCTGATAGAGCTGCTGCATCAGCTGGAAGTCCTTCGCCGGTATTTGCACGGGCTCGCCGTTGCTGCCCTCGTAAGGCCGCGGGTCGAACATGTTCTTGTTGATTATTTCTGGGGACGTATGGAAAAGGCTCGTTAGAGGGATTCCTGCGAGGGGCTCCGTCGAGGCGGCGATTGAGGCACACTGTACCTTTAGTTATGTTCGGGATCTGAAGGGAGTCCATGGAATTGCCGACGTAATGGCCAACGACCACGTGGACTCCGCGCTTGTCGATGTACTCCTTTTGGCCCTCGGACAGTCTGAATTCGGGTAGCGCAGGAAGAAACAGTATAGAATTGATCGGTTCTCTTTTGCAGTTTCGAGGGGGACGGGAGAAAATCATTGCGGGTCGGATTTTTATTTTTTCGAATCGGTGGTATTTTCGATTAGTTGTTAATTATTTGAAATAAATTACGGTGGATGGTCTGAGCAGATATGTACAATAATATTGATAAATCGTTTTATTTTTAATTTGTTTAGTCTAGACCAAAAGCAGATCTGCAAAGTAAGTATTTGAACGCATTTATGTGTATACTGATATTTCGGTTCTTATTTATTACAGATAACTACTATTTCTGTATTGATTGCGTTTAATTACCATACTCTGTATACATTGTAAATAAGGAAATAAAACGTTTATCGAAAATCATCGCTTAAAATGTTTCTGACTATCCGAGTAGATAACTAAAATTACAAAAAAAGTGATAAGCAATATTTTTATCAAAGAACATTTGGTAGAAAAATTGGTTTCAAATAATTCATTATTTTAATAGGGGTA
>JAWWEM010000010.1:7317500-7328784 GCA_035582935.1 Ormyrus thymus
CGGCGAGGGTCATCGCCGCGGCTCGTCGATGGGGGTTTTTCACGAAAACTCGCCTGGCGCTGCTGTAAGTGTGGAAAGTTACGGAAGTTCAGTGTTGGTTGGGAGGGAAATTTTTAAGGTCTTTTTTTTTTTAATTGAATCGCAGCTGAAGGCGATGTAATGATGATTTTTTTAATTTTAATCTTTTAGAAATATAAAAGATTCTTTTCGGTTATCTAAATTTGGATAGATTGGCAGTCATTTTAAAATAGTTTGCGAATATATTACATGTGCTAATTAATTAACATTATTTATTGAGATTGTATTTGCAAACTTATTTTTAAAATTTAATTATTATAATCATTATTTGATATAGCGTAATCGTAATACTTAAAGTAAAATTTTTCAAACTTCGAATTTTATTAGTAATGGATACTCGAACTTTGTAACGAAATGAGCTTTCGAAGTATTGCAAAAAAATGTAATAATATTTTTATAAACAAAAATACGGGAATACGAATGATTCACGACTCACGTATTTAAAGCGATAGACGCAAAGGCTTTAACAATCGATCCTGCCTTTATCAACTAGATAAAGAAAATTGTCATCAGATATGAATAAAAGTCCATATTTCATCATAGACGGTAAGAGTGCTTGCACCGCGTCGATCAGACGCGCATTACTTCAGCAGAACTCATTAGTATCGCGACAGTTTGCTTAATAGAAAAAAAAAAAAAATGACCAAAGTGTTTATTCTCGTTTTGTCCATCTGCTTAACCGCCAATTTCATCCTGGCGGATGACAGCGAGGAAGAGGACTATTCCAAGGTATGTTATGTGCTGCTTTTATGTTAATTTATGTTTTAAAAAAATACTCCCGAACTAACCGAAAGTCGTTTAGTTTAATAATGCTGCATTGCTGAACAAACTGAGAGAATACAATCTTAAAAGGGACGGAGTAATTGCTCCTAACAATATTATTGATCCGCCGAACCGTTGCAGACAATGTTTCAAACCTGACGCAAAAGGTCGTTGTCGCAAAATTGTGGGATGTGAGGTAAGGACTTCATTTTCTTTATGTACGTTATTTATACTTTAAGTATTGCTAGTGTAAACTTAAAACATTTTACAATTACTTTCAGATATAAATGGAAAATCGCCACACAAGAACTATATACATATATTATACGTTTAAAATTGTTTTCTAAGTAAAATGATGCATATGAGTAATCAATAAAAAATTAGAGAAAACTGTAAAAAAATGTTTAATTTAATTTAAAATTACTTTTTTAACGAAGATAATAATTTTCGAAAATTAAGATTTTATATATCCGTATTTTATTTTTACCGAAATTCTTAATGTCTCAGCTGCGAATTACTTCTTTAAAAAGAGATAATTACAAGTCTAAATTATAGCACTATACTTTATGATTTGTACTTCGGTTTTTACATATTATTTAAAAAAATCATTAAATATCAATTAAATGTAGAAAAGGTTTCCGGAATTAGCAACAAAGAGAACTTTCTAGGGTTGAACGTGCCCAAGTTTATGTGCGCCGAATTACGGCTGCTCAGGTAACATACGACCCCGGATTGCCGAATATTTATCCGAGAAAATATCTGCACTTTCTTCTTTTCCCCTCTTTTTTCCCCTCTTTCGGGCCAATTCGAAAGCTTTCCCTCAGGTAAATATTCATCAGTCCGAGATCAGCTTCGACCCATCCAACCCTAGAAAGTTCTCTTTGCAAAGGACGGCTCAAAGCTGATCTTGAACTTCTGAATACCGAGACGCAAATTCGAGAAAGCCCGTAAATCTTCGCCCAGTGCAATAAACCTCGCAAAAACCGTCCCCGAGCTCCTTCAGCTGCTCCGACAAAAGAAATCCCTGCAGCCTGCGAGCCCACCGGGACAAGATCCGTCTCCCGATCGCCTGCGAGCCCGCCGTGGCCGCGCTCTCCGCTCTCCGCGGAAGCGCCGCGCGTGCAAATCACCGAGCCCGAGAGCGGTTCGGTCGTCAATTTGACTTTTCCGCTCTCGCATCCTGCCCGGAGTCGCTCGAGCGCGCCGGAGGAAGAGGCTGCCGCCGCCAACAACGCGGGAGACAATGGCTGCTTCCGCGACCTCGCGCGCGTACGCGCCGGAGAAGAGCGCTCGCCGCGGCGACGAAACGGTCGCGAGATGCTCTCTCTCTCTCTCTCGGCGAGTCGCGTTTTGCTCTTGTTTCGCGGTGCCTCTCCTCGCCACGGGCCTCTGCGCAAATAACAAAGAGCGTCCTTCGCCAGGTGCGGGCTCGACTGCAGCCGAGCTGCGCGAGCGTGCCGGGAGAGCGGCATCGATGCTTAAACCTTCGGGTAATTGCAGGCATTTCCCCCCCCCCTCCCCCCCCGGGAGGCCTCTGCCGAGAGGGCAAGGTTTCACTTTGAAATCTCGGCTCGTTTCGGAAGGGAGCTGGATTCGTCGCTCGGGAGGACGGCGGATTGAGACTGAAAGGTTTCTTCGGCGTAATTGCGAGGAGGCGGTAATGCTTAAATTAGAGCAATTCTTTCGCGAAACACCCCGCTTGAATATGTAAATTGATAAACATCGCGCACGCCCGTGGAGGTACGTCGGCGCGCTAATGCGATTAAGACATTCATTGCGATCCTCCCGAGGTGGATTAAAGTTAATTAAACATTAATGAGGAACTTTGGGATTTTCTGTGTGAACTTTTATTATGAGTCACGGATTGCTTATGTCCGCTCTGGTAGCAAATTTTCTAATCAGTTTAATTAAATCTTAATTATGACGCAAGATTTTTATAACTTATATGAAATATATATTATATTGTAATCGAAGCTGCAGATTTATCCGACTGTTAATTAACGAATAATATATTTATATTAGAAGTCTGAAAATTCATTACGACTCTAGATAACCGTCCGCTATTATTTTCATTAAATATAAATTACTCCCTCGGCACATTGAATAAAATATTTTCAAAATTCTTTCTGCAGCTTTAATTAATCAATTTGCAAAAGGCCGCGTAAATTACTTGCCGACAAGTATCGTCGCATCACCTGCGACTTACAATTCAACTTATCATTCCGGCGTGCAGAATAAAATAATTACTCACTGCCCAAGGGCGATTACCCCTCTCACCCGACAATCCTCTCCGAAATCCCCGTAATTCCCAAAAAGGAGCCGAACAGTAATCGAACCTGCGTGAGTAAAGCGGCGGAAAATCGGCTGGCCAACCGCAGCCTCCTGTCGCCAGACACGAGCGCCCACCTTGCGCTTACGTTTCAGCGGCGCTCCGGCGCCGCCTGCTGCGTCTCCACTTTCACTCTCGAGGATCTCGCGACCCGCCGCCGCCGCAGCCAGCCCGCCGACAGATAATACACGAGGATGTATCACTCGCGGGCTCCTCCCGTCCTGCCCTGGCCGCGGAACGATGCGCGCGAGGACGAGCCGCCGAGGAGACGAGCGGACTTCGCCGGGAGTGCGCGCGCGAGCACTCGGGGACTCGGAATGCGCGGCAGGTCGGGCGGCGACGCCGCGCCGAGCGTTTCCTTTCCTACGTAATGCCGATCGCGCCGCCGAGGGGTGACGTCACGTTAGGCTGCTCCTCCAATCGAGGCTCTCCGCGCGAGCCGGCCGTGGGAGAGTGTACTTTGTTCGTTTCTGCACGGGACGATATTACTCGCCGAGATTGTTGCGCTCGGGGTAAACAAATTTCGCGAGTCTTCGGACTGTCCGTGGGTGGAAAATTGAAATGCTGCTTGAAATGCAGCTGTTGTTCGTTTTTGCCAATCGTCTTTATTCGTGATTTTTATATCATTTTTTTCGGGGTTCGATTGAGAGTTAGTTGACTTTTTAAGGTTGTAAATGTTAACATACGTGAATAAACGAGCAGAAAATGTTTTTTAATAGAATATTATTATTAAAATAAAGAACCAATTAAACTGTATTGATTTCTATATAAAGATATAATAGGTCACTATGAATATATACAGATTAAAACTGTCATGTTTTATCTCTGTTTTTTCTACTTTTATGTATAATTATTGGCATTGCAAATGCGATAATAAGTACTTTATTAATATACTTGTACAATTACCCCAAAAAAAGTCTTTATAATACACACATGCAGCATATGGTGTAAATTCATCAAATTACACAGTCATTACCGACGTTTTAAGCGATTACCCAAACTTAAATCTGCAGTGCATTATCCCTACCGGCTGTTCTACCGGTCTATTAATAAAAGTTGCGAGCATAAAAGAATGCATGCTAGAAGAAAAATAAAGCTTCTTCGGCATCAAACGGAGTGACTGCGAATTAGACGTAATTAAATAAAAAGCAATTTTTTCCCTCAAATTCTTTAATCTGGCAAAGGCAGTCGTTACCGCGTTCATAATGCACACAAATTAATTTGCCCGAGAACCGACTGATTACCGAAGCCAACCGAAGAAAGAGTTGATAAGTGCACGCACGAATGCAAGGAACGAAAAGGAGAAGAATCAGGTTCCCATTTCTTCCAAGTGTTGGGAAAAGAGAAAAGGGTTCTCGAGAAAACGGATAAAGAACAGCCCGCTAAACCTGCCGCGGGAATAATAATTGCTCGCGAAGAGTCCTGGCGCACAGAGAGCGGAGCCTTTTTGCAAGTACTCGCTGTTTTCTGGAACTCTGGTGCTTCGTTCTCTTTTTGTAATAATGATTATTTCTTGCTGCTCGACGCTTCGAGGATCATTTTAACTGATTGATTAGACGTACTTTGCCAAATCAGCTTTCAGGAAATGATGAGATAAAAATGATTTTTCGAATTATGGAAATTTTGAAAAAAGTTTACTAAACTACAAAGGTATGTTTCTGATTTTTTTTTTGCTGCAAAATTAAGAACCAACTTTTAGAATTATACTTAATCTTTAATTTTCATAAACAATATTTATATCGTCTTAAATGCTTTTATGAGCAAGTAACGCGCATGTAATTTTTTAACCGATCGCTGCTCAAATCGATTAATTTGGGCAAACGAAAATTCTCTTGCAATTTCGAAGAGCACTTTTTCGGTTCGTCCCGCCCAAGTCCCGCCCCAGTCTGCGCAGTAAGCGCCTGTTGGTCATACCGACCAACAGGAGCGTGTTCGTTCGAAAGCCGAGACAGCAGCGCCACTCCACCTCGGAAAAGCCGAAATAGTTTTCGGCGTACAAGTTTAAATCAGCTCGAGCACCGAAGCATCGCACTTCTGGACCAACTTTTACCGGAGTTCCGACAAAAATTTTCGCCTTCGTTTTGAGAGCCTACTTTGGAAACTTGAACATTTTTGTTTACTTGGAGGTAAGTTTTAAATAGATTTTAGATAGAATTCATTTCATTTTGTCAAATATATTTTTAATTTTCAATGTTTGCGCCGCGCTCGAAGAAATAAAATCTAAGATTAACAGTACATGTCGATATGTTTATCAAATGCCAGTTTCTTTAACGAAGAAAGCGAGGCTTGTCCGGGTCTCTTCAATTTTTATTTTATTGCAAAGTGAACAAATTCTAAATTTTGATTGCGAGAAATTTTTTCATAACAGCCTCGCAATAAAACGATTGCACTTACTTAATGTACCAATGCGCAGCGAGCGCGCAAAATCTCACCCCCGGGAAAGAAAATCGGCCAGCGGCGAGAATCACCTAATGCGCGCACGCCTGGACGTACTACTTTTTCCAAACGTCTGCACAACCCTTGCTTTTCGACGCCCGGCGTTCGTATGCGCAAAGTACCTGTTTCTCACACTTTCGATTCTGAAGGTGCGCAGCGCAGGCGTCGAAAATCGAGTTTTGCGTATACTTATTGCTGTAGTTTAGAAGAATAATTTTTATTTCATTTCGATTTACTTATTTAATTTACAGGATCAAGAAAAAACTGTGAATTATGATGAGCGTATCAGGGCTTAAATTTGAGTGGATGAACAGAGTTGCCTGGTCTGAAGGAGACGATTCTTATTGCGGAGGAGAAACTTATTCATATCACCACATTGCAGATATCTGTCCTATAGAGATTATTAAAGTTACGGAAAATCTTTATAAGCACAGCTTTCACGTAAACAGGTATGTATATTTAGTTTACTGAAATTCATGAGCATTGACAAAGGAAATTTAATTTATATCGTTACTACTTGTTCAAGATGCTTTTACCCGTTTATCATTGGAATCGCGGGAGCAACATTGAGAAATTTAAGCACTGAAACGCAGACAAAGATTTTCCTACCCAAGATTGGCGATGACGATAGCATAGGTATTAACAATTAATATTTTTAAAAAATTAATTTTAAAATAAGTGCGGATTCTTGAATAGTTCTTTTGTTTTTAGTAATTGCTGGACCGACTGAGGAAGCTGTTATAAATGCTAGAAGTAGACTAGATTTATTAATTGAAACTTCAAGAAGTCAATTGAAATTTACTCACTTTATTAGCATTCCTGGGAACATGAACGAAATACAAAGAAACTTTATCAAATTTAAAGAGAATGTATTAAGAACATGTAACAATGGAGCAGGAATACTCAGAGAAGAATTATTCCAAAAACCGGAGAAGCTACACTTGACTCTTGTTATGCTAGTTTTAATAGATGAAGAAGATCACTGGAAAGCCGCGGAAAATTTGCAAGAATGTAAAAATAATATTATTACGTAAGTAGACGGTTTTTATTGGTTTTTCTTCAATTTTTATTGGGATGTAAAAACAAAAAATAAATAATACTTTATGCAATTGCAGACCAACATTGGAAGAAGCTGGACCAATTACCATCAATTTTAGGGGTGTCGAAATCATGAACGACGATCCCTGCAGGGCAAAAGTTTTGTACATTCGGGCGCACGATGAAAGTCGTCGCCTTCAAAAAATAGCGAACAGAATTGCCGATCATTTCATTGAGAAAGGTAAAACATCTTGAATTTCGTCAACATGTCATAAATATTTATTATTATAAAATCTATTTTTAGGATTATCAAGAAGGCAACATGATTCAGTAAAATTGCACATGACTGCAATGAACACTGCGTTTCTTCGAAGTGAAATAAAATGGCGAATATTCGATGCGACCAATATTTTGAATGTAAAAATTTTAAAATTTATTTACGAATTCGTGAAAATAATATATTTATACATATTTTAATAATTTTTCAGGCTCACGCAAACACGTACTTTGGAAGCTTAACATTTTCATCCGTTCACGTTTCTTTACGATATTCCACCGGAAAAGATGGATTTTACCAACCAATCTCATTAATTACATTTTAGAATTATTGAGATTTTTTATCAGGTGCTATTTAAACAAAAAATGGCGCTTAAGAAAGATTGAAAAATGGCTAGCCGGCAAGAAGGGATCCACTTTACCATCTTCAATCGACTACATCAATTCAAGCACAAAATTGTAAATAGTGCAGCGGTAGTTCTGCGGTAGGAAATCCCGCGTCTTACCCGGGTAGATCGAGTTTGATCCTTGGTGCCATTTTTTGGAATAAGATAAGATGATACACTGAAATTGCACGTGCATGACAGCAATGAACATTCAGTTTCATATCCAAGAAATCAGTATTATATATTACCTTTTTGATAAACCTAAGAAAATTTTTTTTTAATAAATATATTAAAATAATTCTGTTTTATAAAAAAATTTTTGATACATAAAGCTAGATTGTACTATATTTTTGTAAATTATTTGTGTAAATATATTATATGTGCTAATTAATTAACATTATTTAAGAGATTGTATTTGCGAACTTATTCTAAATTTCGGTGTATTTTTACTGAGTATATATTTTTAATACTTGCTGCTATATTTTAGATTACGAAAATAAATAAACAAATTAATTATATAATTTATGAAATTTTTATTAATAAGTAATCCTACATCCTACAATAAATAAAAATAATAATAAAATAATCAAATTACATAGAAGGTATAAATTCCGCGCCAACTTTTACCAACCTTCCGGAAAAGTTTGTTTTGGTTTTCATAACCTATTGTAGAGTTAAACATTATTGTCTTAGAATCTATTTTACTGTCGAATATTTTTTATTTGTAATTAGTGCACTCGAACTTAAAGAAATAAAAATTAAGATTATTAAAAATAAATGTGATTTAATTTAAATTTACTTATTTAATGATTATTTATCTAGTGATTTAAAAAAAAGTTATAAATTATGTTTAATGTATTAGAGCCTGAATTAGTGTGGGTAGAAAATAGATGTTATAGATTTTGTGATAAATCTGCCTGGTCTCAAGGAAAAGAACTTGGTTCTTATGTTGAAGAAACTTATGATCCAGATTACTTATCCAATGATGAAGATGACTGTGACATAGAGATTGTTCCAATTAAAGACAATCGTTATAAGCACAGTTTTTATGTAAACAGGTAAATTTGGTTCATAATAATTTATTAAGATTATAGCACACGTAATTTAATTTATAATATTATTACTTTTTCAAGCCACTTTTATCGCTTTATCATTGGAGCTAAAGGGGCAACATTGAAAAGATTAACGACAGAAACAAAGACAATAATTTTAGTACCTAAGCCTGGTGATCATGGAGACATAAGTACTAATTAATATTTAAAAAAAATTAGATTTGAAATAAATGTTGGCTTTTTTATTACACCCAATTATTTTATTTTAGTAATTACTGGACCAACTCAAAGAGCTATTATAAATGCTAGACAAAGAATAGATTTATTAATTGAAACTTCCAGAAGTAAACTAGAATTTACTCATTTTATTTGCATTCCCGGAAACATTCAGGAAATAAAAGAAAACTTCAATAAATTTAAAGAAGATGTATTAAAAACTTGTAAAAGTGGTGTAAGAATAATTAGAGAAGAATTATTTTCTAGACCAGAAAAGTTACATTTAACTATAATTATGCTAGTCTTATTAGATGAAGAAGATCGCAGCAAAGCCATAGAAACTTTGGAAGACTGTAAAAATAATATTATTATGTAAGTAGACGGTAATCCATTTTTTATTATGCAAATACTAAAAAAAATATTTCATACAATTGCAGGCCAACATTGGAAGAAGTTGGACCAATTACAATCCAGTTGAGGGGTGTTGACATTATGAACGACGATCCAAGCCAAACGAGAGTTTTGTACATTCAAGCTCATGACGAAAGTGGTTGTCTTCAAAGTATATCGGATAGAATTGCTGATCATTTTATTGAAAAAGGTAAAAAATTTTAGATTTTGCTACTTATTATAAATATTTATTATAAAAACAAATTTTTAGGATTAGCAAGAAGGCAATATAATAAAGTGAAATTGCATATGACAGCAATGAATGCTGTGCATCTCGAAAATGAAGTGCAAGATTTCAGACAAATGCAGCAAACATTTGATGCAACTAACATTTTGAAGGTAAAACTTGTAAAATTAAATTACAAATTCTTGAAAATAAAATATTTATTCACATTTTAATAACGTTTTAGACTTATGCGGACACTTTCTTTGGAACCATAAATTTTTCAACTCTTCATCTTTCTTTAAGGCATTCTGAGGCAAAAGATGGATTTTACCAATCAACATCATTAATTCAATTTTAAAATTATCGATTTTTTACGTTGCACAATTTAAATAAAAAATGTGCTTATATATGAAGAAAGATTACAATTTATAAGACGAAATTTTTAAAAATAATTTATTACTAATATTAATTCTATTTTATTAAAATTATAAGAGATTAAAAATTACATTAATTAATTGTAGCTAATTTTATTTTTTTAAAAAATATTTTGTTTTCACAAAAATGCATATGTGATACTTGAAGCAAAACTGTATTATATTTTTGAAAATTATTAATAAAAGTATAGATTTCATTTTATGAAAATGATTTTAAACTACAAAAATAAATAAACAAATTTATATAATTTATTTTAATTTTTATTGCATGAAATTATTACAAATTATAAATAGATTTACATTACGTCGTCATAATCATTTATAAAAAATATAAGTACAAAAATCACGTATTGAATAAATAATTAATTCATTTGATTTTTGCTTAATTACAAACTTTAAAATCAAAGGTTCAACACTGATGCTTACAGTAGAGCTTACAAAAACATTTACTAGATAAATACATTATACTTTTATAACGTACAAACTATAGTTTTTAGTAGAAAACTTCACCATTGATTGTTTGTCGTAGTTCCTCCCCAGCTTTGTGTAGGAGCAGCCTCTGCAGACGGGGCGGTAGCCGACCAATCTTCTTGGACCTAAAACAAAAATTAATAATCCATTTTATTTTATGAGCAGCTTTTACTTCGGTTTGTCCTTCCGTGTTATTTACTAACCGAGCCCCAATCGTTGCTGGCAGTATAAGTGGCAGGAACTGTCGTAGCTGCTGGGGGTACGCTTGCAGCTGCTGTCGTCGGCACCTCATCTGCCCAATTTTCTGTAGGTACCCTGGTAACAAAGCCTTTCGCACTCTGCCGCAATTATTGCGCAATCGCGCTTGCAATACTGAAAATTGCGCAATTATTGCCTATTGTCTGCTTCACAATTTTGGTATACTTCTGCTGCTCAGAAATTGCGGTAATCGAGTGCAGCAGAAGTGCGCAAAACTTGCAGCAAGAAAAGTGCAGGTTGGTGGTCAAGCACAATGCACTCGTGAGTGCGACAGAATTGCATCGGATTTATGCACGATGATTGCATCAAAGCACGTGCAGCAGTATTGCGCAAGTCTTACAGCAGGAAAGTGCACTTGGAAAAGTCGGAAAAGCGCACTCGCGAGTGCCTAATAATTGCAGCAGAATTGCGCACGATGATTGCAGCAAAGTACGAGCAGCAGAATTGCGCAAATCTTACAGCACAGAAGTGCAATCGAAAAAGCCGGAAAAGTGCACTCGCGAGTGCGTAATAATTGCAGCAGAATTGCGCACGATGATTGCAGCAAAGTACGAGCAGCAGAATTGCGCAAATCTTGCAGCAGAAAAGTGCAATCGAAAAAGCCGGAAAAGTGCACTCGCGAGTGCGTCAGAATTGCAACAGAATTGCGCACGATGATTGCAGCAAAGTACGTGCAGCAGAATTGCGCAAATCTTGTAGCAGAAAAGTGCACTTGGAAAAGTCGGAAAAAAGTACTCGTGAGTGCGTCAGAATTGCAGCAGAATTGCGCACGATGATTGCAGCAAAATACGAGCAGCAGAATTGCGCAAATCTTACAACACAAAAGTGCAATCGAAAAAGTTGGAAAAGCACTGAATTAGTCTAAAAAAAAAATTTTTAAATGTGTAAAACAGTTCATTTTTGTTTCTGTATGTAAAAATAACATTTTTGAA